>CAJHUC010002448.1:0-32981 GCA_905146915.1 Ostreobium quekettii | reverse complement strand
TTTGTATTCTGCATCGCTTCCTTGCCACATCCTTCTATATGTTTTCACGTTGTCTATGACCTTAGAATCCTTAAACTACTGGAAATGTCCACAGAGCGATCAGTGCGATATTAACAAAAGACAATAAGTAGTTAGTAACAGGAAAATTGTGCTGTGGTCGTCTTTGCTCAGGTCATGTGTGGCGAGCCATTTGCTGTGGACATTGAGGCAGTGGACGAGCATGGCAACCGGTGTGCCAGGGGAATGGTGGCGGCTACACCCACAGTGTGGCCTGAGGTCGTGGGGGGCACACCCGGGAAGACAGGTGCACTCGTCTTCTGCCCAGGGGATTGGGATTGCGCTTGGGAACAGACACAGGTCAGTGGAGCACATTGCTTGGCTGAAAATCTGCCATTTGCCTGTGGTGGTATGTACTGAAGCATGGCAAAAGGCGAGAATGTGAAAGCATTGTCAATGCACACTGACACATCTTCAGGTGGTGGAGGGGTGAATACCTTTGCTGTCCGTGGGACTAAGGGGTTGCTTGGGGACGGTGCATGACGATGGGCAATAAATGTACTGTGAGAACGTTTCCCTCTGTCCCAGAACACTAAAGTACTGGAGCGAGCGACGAACAGTACAGTGGTAGAATGCTGGATTGCATGTCTTGCTGACTGCCTGGATGTTGTGTACACAGTCGGGAGAGGATTTCTTCCGCATCACCTTGAGCATCGCTGGGCCAGTGGGTCCAATAAGACTCGTTGTTGGGGACGCTGATGGAACAGGCGGCTCTAGTCTGCTTTTGAAGGTGTGGCAAACCACAAAACAAGCTATTTCAATGGAATCATCCCTAAACTGTTTGGATGGTAGAACTGGCCAGTGTACTAAGATCCAGGTACTGAACACCACTGAGTACCACTGAATAGTGTGTCTTGAAGGGCTGATGTTGGCCTTTCTCTGTGGTATTAAGTACTGGGAGAATAAAGTGAGCATCACAGTTTATTTTAATTGGGCTACTATACTGCCAGAACATTTTCCAAAAGGGCATTGTGAATGTGACTTCAGAAATTCTCCTTTCAGCGACTCAAATGGTATATCGTTTGAGTGCTTTAAAAGCTTTTTTTGCTTGTCTTTTCCCGTCCTTGTTGCATTTTTCTTTTTTCTTGCTTTCTTTCCATTTTACCTATCATGCATGGCATCCTTTGCATCCATCTAGGGCGGATGATTTAGGATGCACACTGAGCACTCATAAGCATCGAGATCACACAAGTGGCCTAACACAGCATTCAGGATCGATTGGCAACAATTTGTCCAATCTCAGGAAAAACACTGAGTGGGGTTTGTCAACTTAAAAAATCTGACTGGAACTGTGCCGCATTTGAATGGTCATCTTTATGGATCCGTTAGAATTTGCCATTCAGGCCTGTCAATCACTTTACTATGATGTTGACTGAAAATGATGTCTGCATGGCAATCCCCAGTTACTGGGGATTGCTGTGCAGACGTTACTGGTACTGTACCAATAATTGACCACCTTCCTTTTCATTGTTGCATCAATTGCAAATAACAGCAAGAGTTAATTGGATAATGAATGGCATTACTTGAAACGAGTGAATTGTGTAAAGAATTGTAAAGCTGTTTCTGTAGGACTCCCTTGATGTGGACCTGCTGGCTGGGCCTCCTCACGAGCTCATGGTCGAGGGGCCCAGACAAGTGCGCTGCTCAACACAAGGGGCCTTTGGGCCCCTCAAGATCCGGCTGCTGGATAAATGGCATAATCATGTGACTGACCACAAGCCATTTGAGGTACCTAGCATGAGAATTTGAAACTGGATCAGCCTGCCGATGGTGGTGCTGGGACTTGAACTTTGAGCACATTTGTTCTGATTATTAATCGCCAGCGAAGTTGAGGTGTCCCCTGAAAGGGAAATTCTAGCAGTCTTGGGCTTCCTGGACAAATGGCAGAACTACAGGACCCTCTGTAACCGCTTTAAGGTACAGAATGTGATAATATGAATTCAGCAAACACCAAAACATAAATGTACACCAGTAAAAACTCCACCAAAAGGCAACAGAACGCAGACCAACAAGTGGTCTGGAAGGTGGCAGGCAGCAGTGCCCACTAGAAGAATTCATTGGGTTCCATAAGTCTGCGTCAGAATCAACTGTGCTGCTGCCTACCAGCACAGAGAGGATGCGACACTGCCAAACGAAACCTAAGGGGAGTGACCAGGAATGTGGGCAATGAGCTGCGCCTGGCATGTGCCTGACAGGTGCATGGGAAGCGCAATATCACAATGTTTGCTGTGACATTCACGGCAACAAAGTACTTTTCCTGTTTGCATGTTTGCCTTAGTTGTCATACTTTGTGGCTTTTGCCAGCCAGTTGGAACTCTATTGACAACTGGATGCCTGCACATTGTGGATAGATTATCGTTGCTTGTCGATCCTTCCATCAACTCCAGTGGGCATTTTGCAACCCAGTGTTCTGCTTGCTTTTTTATTGGCATCTCAGTGTTTCTATTCGATTGAGCTGTGCCCCTTGCATTAATGTCTCCTCCAAGTACGTTTGTTGACAAGAGACAGACCACTTCACTTCAGCCAGGAACCTATGTCAGGCATTGGTCCAAACAGAGCATCTCCAGACTGCCATGTCTGCAAATACCCAGCTCCTGTGTTTTGATTCCTTGCGTTTGGGCCACAGGTTGTGCTCAACCCCTTTGCGTTGGGCGGGGAAGAGGGGGGTCAAGCTGCTAAGGTGTCCGCAAAGAAGCACAGGGGCAATCGCTTGACTATGACCAAAGGAATGGCAACATGCGAGGAAGTGCAGCTGCAGGCTGCTGAACCGGGGCAGTACCGAGTCAGGGTTGCATCAACGTCCAAGAGACTTGTCCTGATGGATGCCACGATGGTGGTTCAGGTGATGAAATGTGTATTTCTAAAAACAGTGTTTGAAGAATCTAAGCCATTTGCTTTGTTTTGAGAATTCAATGTGAAGAGAAAGAGTTTGGTGATTCGGAGGTTATTGGTGTCATGCGCAAAGTAGAGACCCATAAAGGAGTTTTCTAAGCGGTGGAGTACCATGTAGCCTAAGCTTTCAGTACACAACTTTCGATTCGAGCAAGAATCTGCCAGGATTCCTTGCTAAGAGTTCAAATTCAACGGCTTTTATTGTTAGTTCAATAGACCTTTGAGATTCCGTGAGATGCATTAAGCTGGTGCCTTGCTGGAGTTGGCCCGTGTTGTGGGGCTCTCTGTTCACAGGTTTAGTTGCTTTCCTTTCTCTCCAAACTCTTGCATCTTATATTTATCTGCCCTGGTTGTCATCTGCAGGCAGAGAATACAAACCGTGTTGTTAGCTTGAAACTCTCTGAGCCATCGTTTAATCCAAACTGCGTTGCTGGCGGCTGCGCTGCACTGAAGGTTTTAGTTTCTACAGACGATGGGGAGCCACTGCCACAGGAAGCTGCCAATACAGGGCTCAGTCTCATACTCACAGGGCCAGGTATGTAGGAAAACGCCTGGTGATGAGCTGTGCTTGGCAGGCCATTGCATTTCTGTCCTATCTGTGTCGCAGCTTCTCATCTGTGGTAAGCAAGAGCAGGCAAGGAATAGTGGGCGAGGTACAAATATGCGATTATTTCTTTTGCTATGATTTGTACTATATTCATCCCTCACATTCGACATGAAAAGGTGCAAACCTGCAACAGAAGCTGGTGGGAGTGGGGCTTCAGACTCACCTCCCAACCCTGCATGTGTACAGTGCCCTTGTGTGCACTGCAGTTGAAATCCACTTTTATTTTTATCTTTGATGTTCACGTAGTATAGGCAATCCATGCACAGTGTACTGAGTACTTTACTATGGTTCATGCACGCATTGCACGCTATGGCTCAATATCATAAAGTCCATTTAGTGCAATTATCTGCCATGAGTTCGTCGTTTGAACTATGTCCACTGTTGCATCTGGATGCCCTCTTGGCAAAGGGAAGCTTGATCCTGATAACAAGCCATTCCAGTTGCACACGACCAGCAAAAGCCCCTCTTTCTTATTCGCCCGTTTTCTTGCTTTCCATTCTTCATTCTGTTCACAGCCTGGTTCAGGCCCCCAGGAGGCTGCCCCAGTGTCACTGTTGACAGTTCACACGCCAACAACATGTACCTGGGCAAAAATGCTATTTGTCCAGTAATTGCCAAAACACATGCCACCATACCACACGTTTTCACAGCACCACTTTTGTTAAGTGATGTGCGTTTAGAAAGCACAGGCTTTTGGTCGTTTAAGGAGCACTGCTTTGTTTAATATACGTGTTGCATTTCGTGTTTAAATTTTACATTGGCGCAGTTGCTAGTTGCTGTTCTTGTGAACATTCACTTGCAGACGACGACACGATGAGGCTACCACCCTTACCAGGCCACGCCCAGTCTTCCCAGCCCTCCCCGTCTGCAGCGGCCTTCAAGTTCCGGACTGAGATGCTCAACGTTGCTGGGGCCTACAAGGCTGTTGCGGAGTATGTGGAGAGCCGGGAGGCCCTTCTGCGGTTCATAGGGTGTGAGAGGCTGCGGAAGGTGGAGAGCGTGGAGTGCACATTTGAGATCGGTGTGGGGCCGCCCATGAGGGCAGAGGTGTACTGCGATGGCATGGAGCGGCGACTGGCTGACAGCCCGAGTGTAACGGGCAGCAATGGGGATGCGGTGGAAGACAGGTGAGTGAGTCTTTTTGGGCACAGGTGTTGAATATGTTAGTGAGGGAAAGTGGGGAGGTAAAATTGTTATTACCGCACTGGAAAGGAAGCAACATTATGTCCTGGCTTCCTTAGTTGACGTTTGGCCAGTTAGGAATGTATTTTCTCAACATTGTGCCGGTTTGTATGGGGATGGGTGTTGTTGCTGGAAGGAGATATGACGATTATAGTGTACTATTTTGTGCATCGACACATATGTAATGCATCTTGGTTGTGCAACATTACTTGGACACCACTGCTTGAATTTTGACTCAACAATCCTTATGATAGAGACGAAAGAGCTTGGCCAGTAATATCACATGACAACAGCGGGGTCATACAGTACATCTGTCTGCCTTGAAATTCCCGTTTCACTATGAACCCCCTTCTGTTTGTCGTCAGGCGTCTGTTGAGGAACGTCACTATCGCAGTCCATGACAGGTTCCGAAACCCCACCCCCACTACTGGGCTGGATGTGTCCGTGCACCTTCAGATGAAAGACAATGTGCCCCCTGGCTGTGTCCTCCCATCGCTAACGACCGACCCGTCGCAGTGCGCTGTGGCCACTGACCAGCAGGTGAGGCTGATCGTGATGCCTGTCTGGCTGTCATTCAGTGCCCAAAGGACAATAAGCTGCAAAGGTGGGCTTGTGACAGGGTCGTTAGCAAATACATAAGTAAACAAAAATTAACTAAGAGGGAAGAAAACAAAATGTATTTACAGATGAATGGTGGTGAAGGCATTGTGCAGTGTGTCTCTGGTGTGTGGGTTCTACAACTGGGCTATTCTACTGAGGAGCATGCCATTGTCATTTTGGTGGGTTGGCCAGAAACTGGTACGCAGTTGCATCATTGTGGCAAAGTGCTATCCAGGAATCTCAAAAGATCCTATGGTACAGTGGCTAGCACCAATACTGTGCATCCTATAGCTAGCAGTGGTGCTGGCGATAGGCGGTGCTGGCACCCTGCGTATCACCCCGGGCCGACACTGCTGTTTTCTGAAGCGGAGGCTACCGCTGAATACTGTTTGGCATTGTAGCAGCTCATCGGAAAGTCTGCTGTAGTGCAGTTTACTTTGCAGCTGGCACCACTGCTTGCTCCATGGGGCATTGCTTATGTTCATGGAACAGTCCATTTTATGTACATAAAATGCACATGCCCTTTGTGCGTATTTCATCCCTGGTTTGTATATGTAGTACACAGTTTTGCGCTCAGGGCGGTGCTTCAAAAGTTGAATTCGAACCTGACATGCAGGGTCGGATAGAATTAGGAGACCTGGTCCTTGAAGCTGGTTCTGGCAAAGTTCCAGAAGATTCCGGGTCCAGCGCCTTAGAATTGCGCCTGGTGTTTTCTGTGGGCGGTCTTCGGGACGACGAGGGCCGCAGGATGCCTTTGACAGACGTATTGGAGGTCAACGTGCTGTTTTCAGATGGTGCAGCATGCTCATCGATTTTGAGATCCGCCTCTCAGAGAATGCACGGGGTGGAGAAGCGGAAGGCGGAGCTGGACAAGCAGCTGAGGGCAGCTAAGAAGTGAGTGAGGGCAGTGCCATTAGCTTTTTTCCACTGTTTCCTGATTTGCGGCAACCTCGATGGCTCGATAGAACAGTCGCTTATCTAAGCAGATGTCTAATCTAAGCATCTGCTTGCCACTTGAGCTTTAAAAGCAGCAGATGGTTGCACAGCCAGCAGGAGGCTCCAGCTCTCAATCTTCTGTACATTGTCGCATTAGCAGTGGGCGGGAGTACTGGGCCATGAAGCGTAAGTACTCTGTTTTCTGAATGGCACTGATCGACCGTTGCATTCAAATTGGATAGACACATAATAGTTAAGTAAATGAACAAGCATGTATATGTATTTGCTTTTTTGTCTCCTTGTTTGGGTTCATTTTTTATCAGTGTGTTATAGAGCAATTTTCAAGGCAATTGTCAACTTCCAGTTTGTTCTGTGCATCAGCAAGGGACTTGTTATATTGCCAAATTCCTGATCATAGTCAATAGACAATTGCCCTACCTATGCTGATAGAAACAAATTGTGTCGTAGAGTTGATTTAACAGTGTGTTGCCAATTTCGTGCCTAGTTAGCAAAGATGGACCTCTGTGCAGTAATCCACACAACGGCTGTGAATTATTGAGTGCAGTAGAGAATTAAATGTTTCACTGCAAACAGACACAAAACATTGTATCTGTGGTTTTGTATATTTGCATCACACAATTCCCAGCCATACAGTGTCTACAGCGCCTTGCATACATTGCGCACATCTTGTATGAGCACACTTGCAATGTGTGAACAGTCCTGTATGCTGTGTATGTCATTCATCGTATGCACTAAATCGACATGCAGCAACAGTTTCTCATATATTTTAAATGTCTGCAGTGCAGCAGATAAAGCTAAGAAGCAACACCAGGGGACTGTCCGTGCTGTGGAGCATGAACGGCAGGGCATCCATGGCACAGTCCCAGCATCCATTTCAGAACTCAGGATGCATCTTGATAGCTTGGCTGATCGTTGGAACAGGTGGGCCACAAAACACTGGTTGGGTTTGCATCCAATTATTTATGTTCATGCAGGCAGAATAGTTGTTTATAATGCGCTCCTTATGTATTGGGCGTGTTTTTCACCTCTAGTTTCCTGTATTTACAATGATCAGCAACTGCAATTGTAACGGGGCGCTCATTGGTTGCTGAATAAGGAAATTTAAGTGACAACCGCTTCTTGCATTGGCAAAGCACTGGCAGTGTGTGCCTGCTAGTGTTTTAGGTCAGGGGTGCGATGGTGACAGATATTTGGAGCCTTCATGAGCTATTTGGGGGAATCTAGTTTCCGGCAAGGGCATTGTGAAATGGACACATCGTAAATCACAGCAGATGTACCATATGATAATTTAAATCTGACAGAAATATTCAATCTGTCATACATATGATGTGGTGGTCATATGAGAAACACCCCTCAATACAGGCTGATGTCTGCCTCCCTTGCTCCCAGGTGTAGCCCCCGATTGTGCCTCCAGGCGATCGCTCCACACTGGGTAGAGTCAGGCTTGATGTAGCCCATCGCCGCAGACTATTCTGATTATGCACTGCAGGAAACTGTCAGCACAACACAGGTGCACAGTTGCTTGCTACTGGTTGCTTCATACTGGCCAACAAAGAACTTGGAATGACCTAAGTGAGCAGATTATGCACACATATCAATAATGAGTAAATCTGAAGAGTGTGAAGATATTAGCATTATTGGTGAGTGCCGTACACGCACCTCTGTATGGGCTTCCCCACATCTGCTATTAGTCGCTTGTTGGAGGTTCTTGAAAAAGGGTTGAAAAGATCAGTTCATGTGTTCCAGCTAAGCATTCCTACACTTCATACTCCAAATCTGGTCTTGTCACATGGCCTTCAGCTTATTCACTATAGCACATCATACAATTATCTCAGACCTAAAAACTGCATTGAACAAGGCATCAAAGGGCTCATCCTTAGTGCACTGTCATAGAGTCATTTCCAACTTGTTGGCAGCACAGGTTGCATCATTTTCCCATTCTTGAAATAGGCGGAAGCCACAATTTGGGGCATCCCTTCCGGCGCTTTCCAATTCCTTGTGCAACTCTTTTGACCTCTTTCAAACCTGCTTCTCTGGGCTCTTGTTTTATGCCACTTGAAGTGCTGTTTTGGTTGCTGCCAACAGGCAGCAAGCTTCACAACCAGCATTGGATGCTGCATTCGGCGACCCCCGGGATCCCCAGACAGTTGCAGTGCAGCACTGCCTGCTTGCACGGGACCCCGACGTTGTGGGTGTCTTTGCACAGCTGGGGACTGTCACAGATCAGCGACTGGCGGCAGTGCTCGCGGCCGCCTGCGGCAAGAGCCTTCGGGTGTGCTTTGTATATGCTGTAACGGTGGTGCTTTGCTCTCCACACCAAATTCAGCTGAACTGCATTTTGCCGAAAGTTATGTTGTGTTATTGTGGACCGTCTTGCCCTAAGGGCGGTGTTGCGCTCAGCCAAGAGCTGCACTGTAGTGTTTATTGTGTATGCAGTTAGCTGTTTCCGGTACTTTGCTGTACTGTATTGTGCTGAGATGTAGTGTATTGTACATCGTTGTACAGCTGCTAGTACTGTTCTGTTCAGCACTGTTCCACCATCTGACAGTAATTCTGCTTTTTTGCTGCAGATCCTGGTGGTCCGGAACTTCCAGTGCCACGAGCGGCTGATCGCTGAGCTGGACAAGCAATGCCTTGGGGTGCCTGCGATGCTCCCCATGGACGGGGTGCGCAAATTTGACACTGAGCAGCGGGAGGCCCAGCTACAGATGCAGATGACTAACCAGAGCGCTCTGTCTGCAAAGCTGCATGAGGATGCCTGCGCGGGTGCTGACGAGCCGCTGGCCCTGCTGCTGCCACACACACTGGCGGCAATGAAGAGGCGGAAGGGTAGGGAACTGCCTTTTGTTGGATGTGCAAATGTGAAGTTCATGTATTGTGCAGGAGTTCAATTCAGATTTGCAGTCCAATTCTTAGGATTTACAATGCGGGTGTGCTGTGCTGTGCTGGATAAAACACTGGTTGCACTTGTGCCACCACCAATGTTATACAGTTTGCTGCAAACTCGAAACATCATTATTCTTATGTAAACACAACAATTAACTATTCTAATATATTCATCGCACTTGTGACTGCAAGCACTGACGTAATGCGACTGGGAATCTTGAACCATTTTATGCATACCTGGGTGTGCACGGTCAGGATTTCCCTGCCCTACCAAATTGCTATCTTGGCAATACTTTGCTGATACGAATAAAAGCAATGTTTCTTAGTACGTTACAATGCTGACAAAGCAGATGTCGCCTAGTGCTTAGTACCTGTGGTGTTGAATTCTAGGTGAGACGTCCAGCTATAAGCTCCCCCCTACTTCCTACCCAGACGGCTTTGTGGGCTTCATGTGCAACTTGATCCGGCCTGCAGTGCAGGGCCACCGATCTTCCGTGTTCTGGAGCATGCTTAACAGGAATGCTGTCTTCGAAACAATGAAGCAGGCCCATGCCTACCGACGCTACGTGACTCAAGTGAGACGATTTCGACTGTAGTTTCCTGCTGTATTGCTTCGCATTTGTTTCAAGCTATGCAATTGTGTATTTCGTTTTCTGGGAAAGGCAGTTTCCGAATTCTACAATGATCCAAGTTTTACAATTCTCAAGCACTTGTTGTGATGTAACGACGCTGGTTCTTCGTTTCTGTTGCCTGGATTTTGATTGATCCAACTTTTACACTGCTTTGTTGGTAATCGTTGTTCTCATATGATCTTTAGCCCTTTGGTTCCTTTCAGTCAACCTTCATGTTGAATCTGTCAGCCTCTGTATCGGCTCTGTCTATTGCATTTGTTTTTTTTCTCCGTTGGTTAGTGGCACATCATCAAAGAATGCTGTTTATTTAACAGATGATATGCAACTCATTGTTTGTCATCAAATGCCATCAATGACTTTGTACCACAACATGTGCCATTGGCAATGGAAACCATGTGGTGTTCCTCCAGCTAGTCCTTGTGTTGTCTAAACTATCTGCCGTTTACAGCTGCTGATCTTGATATCAAGCATATTGCAAACCCCAATGCAATAGGCAGAGCGGACACAAAGGATGATAGATTCACATGAAGGTCACACGCATATTACATGTAAACATGAATATGTGTATTTATATTCATATGTAATACATTGGAATTATACATATGTATATGTTTATATTTATTTATTTATTTACATTTGTACTTATTTACATTTATATTGATTTATATATTCATTCATTTATTATCCTTTTTTTGATCTGAAACTGTGCATCTGACCAGTCTGCCTGCGACGGCTGCAGACATTGAAGCTCCCTGTCCCTATGACTGTCTTCACTCTGGATGGCAAGAAGTTGGATAGTAGGGGCGTAATAGAGGGAAGCGACTGGAAAGTGCAGCCACTCAAGGATGCCAGGCTGCGTTTTGGCACAACGCCTCCCCAACAGGTGTGCGGTCCATCAATCCCACTTGTCACGTAGTTGAGTGCTGCGCAAACCACTTCATCAGAAAATTTTGTGCATTACTCAAGTTTGCTGAAACTGTAGGCTGTTCAGCGTTTTACTTCCTCTGTTCGGAAAAAAATGAAACAGTTTGTTGACTGACCGCAGTTTTATCATGTACTTTTCATTTTTCCTTCAAAATTGGACCAGCATATCTATTATGTGTTTATCAATGCTGTCAAAAATCTATCGACAGAAAATAAGATTCAGGCAGATGGTAGTACTTTGAAGCCAAATGGCTCGGCACCAGAATTTGAACATTCGCAATCAGTCCCCCAGTGGGGGAACCCCACCCTAACAAAACCTAGCGCCCCAGACCCAGGAAGGCCCGGCGCACAAGTGATGCCCTTTCCAGTGGTCTTGAAAGCATCAGAAGGGGGGAGCTGCCTCGGCGTTCGGGCTCTAGCCCGAAGATCGACACCCTTTGCAACGCACAATCGACAGAAGTGGCTTCTATGTTTGCGTACTGCCATCGATGGATGCTCGAAATCTCCCCCATCTTCCACAGCAGCACACCGACATGACTGGGATTCCCCGGTGCCTAGAGGTCTCCTGGTGGCTAAAGACTAGCCGCGGGATATTTCAGCACAACATAAGCTCCGTGTTCAGCACAAATCTCCGATTAAGTGCCTTCCTGTTGCAAGCAAACCCTCTTTCCAAACAAGCTTCAACCCTGCCAAACATGACATTGGAGGGTTTGGATGCTATATAGGAGACCCCATGTGTCGCTATGGTGGCATTCTTGCGTCTTGCAAGGGCATGGGCGAAGCTCATTTGCAGCGGCGCACTTGAAAGTGGCGTGAATGGCACGCAAAATATTTCTCGCAGCACGCGCCCACCACAGCCAGTTTCAACGATCTTCTGGCTGCCACACAGTGAGGGGAAGATCACATTCTCCCAAACCTTCCATGGTGGTCTTAGCACCCATGGCGTCCTCGCCCATGGTGGGGGCCTTTTCTGCAAACGCCGTGATTGTGAGGTTCGCAGATTTCAAGGTCTCCGATGTGGAGCTGCCATCCTCATAAGGCCATCAAAACCATGGTCACGATCAAGGATCGAGCGGTAAAGAACCCGGTTTCGTGGTCTTCCCCCTTTGGTAGGAACACTGTCGACCTGCCACCAACACGGCAGCAACAGATATCCACTCTGGGCTGTGCACCATCAGTCACAAGGCGGCCTGGTCAAGGACCTGTTTTGAGGGCTGTTCGGCCAGACCTTGAGAAACCTTGACTTTTTGGTCTGAAGCACAAGGGTTCAAAATACTGCCAGGTGGCCGGTACTTATCCATTGTCCACAAAATTTTGGCAGTACATAGCAAATGTGTACGTAGTGCCTTTGTCCAATTTTGAAGGAAAACTAACAAGTTCACGATACAAAAATGGCCTCTTAAACAAACTGTTTCATTTATTTCCGGACGGAGGAAGTAGGTTTTGGTTCTGGTCCACGCTAACTACTGATGGGATTGTTACTTTCAGAAACTGGCTTACCACAGTGTGGATGGCCAACAGGACAATCGCGCAACGCGCGCCACCAAGTGCCTCATCACCTATTCATATGTCATTGGTTCAAATTCGCGGCTGTTCATCGAATTGCGAATTGCAGCAATCAGTGTGATGAGCTTGAACGAATTTCCGAGTGTTTTTTGTCATCAAGCACCCATTGCCTCGAAGCTGTGCTGTCTGCATTAAGTCAAGAAGCTGTTGTCTAGGCTTTTGAATGCGACCCGGCTGAAGGGTGAGTCAATGCCACTGTGGGCCGCAGTGACTGCCGAATATGGAACTTTATATGAGAAACAGATGGTGCTTCGAACAATATTCTCATAATACAGCACTTCATGTTTTGTGATGCACCACATTGATCAAGCGCTTGGCGCATGCAGTCTGTGGATGTCTTGATGGCGACCCAGCATCTGGGCGAGCTCCGCCGGCTGCTTGCGGCGATGGAAGAGGAAGAGCAGGCAGGGAATGAGGCAGCGGCAGCGGCCAAGGCCCACCAAGACCTTCGGGAAGAGGTGCAAAGGGTGAAGGAGGAACTGGCCACAGAAAGGGACAAACTCAAGCAGCACCTCAAGATTGAGAAGTCCAGGTGATGCAGAGCCGTTTGGGCTTGCAGTGTGTGGGCTGACTTGCAGAAGAGAGTGTTACGCACAGCACTGGGCTTGTGTTATGTGCATTGCCTGGCTGACTGGAGAGTTATGGGCAAGGCACTGGTGCAATCGTCGGTACTCTGCTCTGCAGTCAGCTAGTTCGTTGTCTTTCTTTGGTGCTCAATTAGTGCCTAGATTCCAATTTATTTCATCAGATGTACTATGTGCTGAGGCACATTTGGTAGGAAAGTCGCTTGGCATAATGATGGATTGGGGTTGTATACTGATGGCATGAAAAGCTTTGCACGCTGCGAGATACACTTCACAGACAGGGCTGGTGCACATATTTGATGTCTATTATAATTTGGGGAGCCAAATGCTGATGTTTTAACTCTTGCACGATCATGGTGTGCGACTGCACTATCTGTGGTTTCCTGGAGCTTGGAAGCATTATTGCAAAGTCGGCAAAGGAACATATAAAAGTCACATGCCAATTCGGGTGGAGGGATGCTGTTGTTTATGGCTTCTGGGAAGTTTAGGTAGTGCAAAACCAGAAGGTTGTAGTTATCTCTTTCACAACAAACTTCAAGGCAAAGCAAACTGCTGAGTTGTACATCACGTGTGTTGACAAGAAACGTTGCATTTGACACTGAGAATTGGATCAGTAGTATGTGACCCACACTCCTTCCCTTTCTCATACTTAACGGACCAATTTACATACTTGCAGCTCAGCCTTGCAAAGATTGAGTCAAATGAGGGCCAAGGCCAAGTGCACTTGTAAAAATGGAGATGGATCGGTGCATCGCATTCGATTGTTTTGCGTGACAGTTTTCCTCGAGGCACCGCAACAATGGAGCTGCTGGTGCAAATCTGGTAATGCTGACAACCAATTTTGCATTCACTCCCATCCAACCCATTGTTGTTGTCCCATGTCTTCCCTTACACGTTCGCCTTGAAATAGAAGGGCCCTCACCTGGAAGTGGCTTCATCATCCAATCCTCTGTCAACAGCCTTTGAACAGGGAGCAACTCACCGCAATCATTTCACCTTCGTGCCATTGGCTTTGAATGCGAAAGGCAGTGGTCACATCCTACCAACCACTGTATGAATGGAGGAAATAGAGCTTCACCATGCCATCTGCCACAGAGAATGTCAAAGATGCCATTTACTGCCATGATTGCATTTACATCATCCTCTTCAATGGCAATGATGAATGCAATTTGAAGCACAATTTGTGGCATGTCTTCCAGCAAAGTGGCAATGTAGGCCACCAAAGCAAAAGAAACGCAGGGAATGCCATCATTTCTGACAACTTTGATGCCATCAACTTTGAGCTGCTCACCCCATGGAAGGTGTTTGATGATGTCGACATCAAGGAGCAAGAGACCTGGAAATAGCAAAAACCAGTCCCGCTTCTGCATGCGTTCCTTGAGATGGTCCATTAATGGCAGGGCTTCCCCACTTTCATTTGCATCAAAGTATTTTGACTTCAAACCCCAATACAACGAAATCAGTGCAAACAATTGGGATATGTGAATGGGCTGCACGCACACTTCAACTGGACAGCCGTCAAAGCTGCCTCACGATGTCTGCGATTTTGCTGGCCATCTATGCATGTTTGTTTGCATACACGACCTCACCACCTGTGTTGGCCCCGGCATGCCACAAGGGCAATGGCGAGATGAGGGGCAAAGGCGCACCACCAAAAGTAGCACCGTTCTGGCCAAAGGCTCGTGGGAACGTTTGGTATAGATGCAGGGCAGCTGCATCAATTGCCAACGCTTCCAAGGGGGCAAGGTCGCGGAAGAACAAGAGGAGAAAACGACAGAAGGGAGGAGAAAATGACAGAAATATTGGTGCTGGAATGAGAAGCATTTTTGCTGCAAGGAGGACTAACACAGTCCAGGGAGACCAAATCTTGCTGAAATTCGGCTTTTGTTCTCGAGCTTTCGAGCACATCGCCCTGGCAATGTGACTTGTTGAAAAGACGGCCCCCCATGTCATGCACTTCTTGTAATGCACCACAGTTTTGTCTGCTTGAAAGTCTGGGATGGCGTGAAAGATAGCTGGTGGGAGCTTCAAATGGCCAGCGGTCCTACAGCAAATCTCGATCATCTTGAAATGTTCCCGCACCCATGTGTGGAGCTGGCACATTCGCTGAAGTCAGAAGCAGCATGGCACAGAATGCGCATCGCCCAACGCCGGCGTGCAGAGACGTGCTTCGGGGCAGCGTGTTGCTTGCCGTGGGTCTCCACGTGTGAAGGAGACGTTCGCTTCGAGCCGCGACGGGTCGCTGGTGTTTGCATTGAGTTCAAGTGGGCAAGAGAATGCTTTTGCCCCCATTATAAAACGCATGCATTGCGCCAGGACATGTTGACAAAACTAATGCAATATCAACCTTCATCTGCCCCATGGTCCCGATGGTCTGCCACGACGAAGTTCCTTTAAATCGAAGCAGAATTTAACCAAATTGGCCAATTTGGTCCGGTCATGGTCCGTGCGTGAGCGGCGACGCCAGCCGATCACCTCGCAATGAACAATCAACAGTCAATTCCAAATTCCATAGCGCATTGTCAGCGCATCCGAATCTCGACTGATTCGAGGATGGGAACGCAATCCACTGCATAGGAGGCCATCCGTCACATCCAAGCTTTCACCCAAGCGCACTCTTCAAGGCACACGCTCGGGCCTGCGCACATGCAAGTGTACAAGCACGGGTGCATCTAACAACCATTTGCCCAATAGTCTTGCGGCACATTTCAAAGCGCTTTCTCTTGCCCAAAGCATCTGTGCCGCCGCACTATCTGCCTGTGCCTCTCCAAACGGCATCCAAGACACCTCAACATTGGCGGCAAACAGCAGTTTCTTCAACTGAGCCATCCGAGCGGCATGAATGCGCGTCGCCGCACAGGAGGCACAGGGCGATTGTACTTGGTTGCATTTGGTTGTCGAGGCTCCAACATTGCAAGAACAGCAACGAACACGGCGGCGTACTCATTCTCCAACCCCACTAGGCTGCAGGGAGAACCATGTCAAACACTCCCTAGACCTCTCTTCCCGACCCTGCCCACCAGCCGGCGGGGTGGAGTGCCACACCGATACAGGTTCTACGGCGCACAGCCCTTCTGGCAGCTGTGGGTACCTGTCAAACCGCTTTTTAGGCTCCTTTTTACCTCATGTGCCGTATGCCGCACCGCAACAGTGCCGCAACAGTGTCCCTTATCATCACGGTAGCTTATTTTGGCGCCCAAACAGGGTACTACTGATCTTGGGTGCATCCTGCGTGCAAGAGATACTTGCAGACAGGGATGATGCTCTGGCTTCATCTTATAGGCTGTCTGTTGCCTGCGCTGCATCCATTTGGGCGCCTGGCGCAAGAAGGGCAACGACATTCTTCGTTGGCCAATGCATCGGTTCTCTGTGATTGTTTACTTGCATTCAATATTCTAGGGCTCGGATGGTTAGGAACTAAGTGCACAACATATTGGAACATGGATTGTCAATGAAGCGTGCTGCCCGGCATTGCTAACTGACATTGCCAAGTGGCGGTGTTCAAGATCAATCGAATAGGCTGTCTCTGGTCGTACGGCGCATTCAAACGTTGCCATGGTGATGGCAGCAGAGCCTCACACAAGCGCGCGTGGGGGAGGCGTTGCAGCGGCAGCCCATATTTCAAGGAGGTCGAGGCACATTTCCACCCGTCATTTTTTGCATTTGAAATCTTAGGAAACTGAATGTACCTGCCCATGCTCAATGGCAAATGAGTGAAGTCAAGATGCCTTCCGCAAATTTAACGTGACATGCGTTCGAGGGGCTTCCCTGTTTGCGTTCTATTACGGCTCTGGCGCCGCCTGAACTCAGAAATCCTAATGATAGTCCGCCAACCGATTCACAACAGTTCGAAGGACCACGCGCCGTTTGATGTCGTTTGTTAATGTTTGTGAATGGTGCACTGCTGTGTCGCCGAAAATTTTCAAAAAAACGCGGCATCCGCTGGTATTGACTGGTACTTCCATTTGGTGACGGCCTTGCTCAAAGGTGTGCGCATATTGGTGCTCGGTATTTGGACAGCAAACGTGGGCTCGAGGGCATGGATAGGCTTATCCAAGACAGTCAAGAAATCGTATTCTAATGCGCAATGTGCAGCTGATTGAGCACTACAACGGTGTCCTGAGTGGTGCACGCTTTGAAGTTTTTGCGATTAGCGGAAAGCACTGGCGGCCAACTGGTCCCGGGGGCTAGATGGCCCTCTGCGATTTGGCCCCTGGGGCGGCTCCGGTTGATGCCGGCCGCGGCACGTCGTATGCCGCAGCAGCGAGGCGCTTGTGCACTGAAGGACGGTGGGCGCTGGTCAGTGGGCTGTCCTCCTTCGGTGAAGCCTCCAGGCCCCTTGGAGACCTTGGGGCGGGCCTGCCACACGCGAAAAGGAATCCTTGGAGAATTGTCCTCTAGTTGGGGCCTTGTACGCGCTCACACAGGAAGTTGCTTGTCAGACACCAGTCTTCCTGGGAGGCTAGGCATGGGCTCCGAAGATTGAAAAGGGAAATACTCAGTCAGATTTACGAGCTGCATCAACCGAATTGCGCAACTGTGCCAATTGTGCCACAATTTTGTCGCGAGCGGCTTCGAAGCTGCTACCTTGTGGCCAAAATCAAAGTGTGCTTTGGGCCACGGATGCGCACACATTGCGATCTATCTGCAATGCCAGTTTGGCTTGTTGGACAAGTTCCGGCGCAGTTCGAGAGAGCGGCGTCAGTGGCTGGGTCTCACCAGTGCCGAAAGGGGTGGGATCACGCCCTCCGAAGAAGCAGGGTTGGATCCTTCAATCCTCAGCCGTCGACTTGCAGCTGTGCTTCATGCTGTGGACGCCCATGCAGGGTGCGCGTGGCACGCCTGTCTTGCATGGCGCTCCCGTGCATTTGTGGGCCTTGGGAAGGCTCTGCCGTGTACCTCTGACCATCAGCCATTGCCCAGCATTAGCGCTTAAATTTTAACATAACACAATGTGAACGCTCGCGCTCAGGGGCTGAGCTCAGACGCCGTATGCAGAGTCTTAGGGTTGATAGATGCACAAAGTTAGGGACCCAATGGTATGTTGCAAGAAATATTGTGGGAGAACAGAATGTACGGATTTTCTATGTGTTTTGGGTGCTGCTTGCCGTACAAGGAGCGCCCCAATGGCCTCCGTTATTCTGCACAAGTGGCGTGGAATTAGAAGAAAAAGATGGAAACAGAAAATACATTAGGACTACATCGCGCATGGCATACCGCCATTGAAATGACAATACGTCATGTCACGACAGCACAGCCAGCACTGGCACATGAAAAAGCTCTTCACACTGCCCCAAACTGGACGAGGCTGCGCCTCAGGTGCGGTGCGGGGCCGGGCAACAAGAAACGCACCTCGCTGCGTACGCATCACATTTCATCGACGCAATAGTCCGCGCCATTGCGCACTGCCATATCTAGGGCACACACTGAGAAGGCCGCAATCTATTCACAACAGGTCAATGGGGCATTCCAAGCGTTGGCTCACCGAATTCACGGCAGCTTGCATGTTGCCGTTCCTTTACAATAGGCCATCGAAGAATGCACGCCAGCCAGATCATCGTCGTCGTAGAACGCGTGGCGATGCCTGTGATGCTCCGTGATGGCCGTCACGTTGTCGGGCGATTCTTCCGTGGCTTCAGCGTTGTGATGTGCCATGGCCTGATGAAGTTTCCCTCCACTGTAGGTGTTGTTGTCGTTGACCTGACGGCGATGTGCGTCGCGTTGCAGGCTCCACGTACCGCGGCTTGGTCCTACCTATGGCACGAGGCACATGGCGTCAAAAGTGCATTCACATCGCGCACTTGCTCCTTGCATGAGAGAGTTTAGGATGTGCACAGTTGGCCGCGTCAATCGCGATTTTCGACTTGGAAACTAGGTAGAGAAAACCGCCACAGGGTCCCCTTCAAGGAACATTGTGGCAAGCTCACTCTCACACGCAGGTTGCACCGCACTTGGCCCAATATAGCGTAAATCTATAGCCAGGACATCCAAAAACTATTTTCCGGCGAGGAACGCGGCGCTGCACAAATAACGGAGCTAGTTCAGTTCATTCAGAGGCACTTTTATTTAGCGTAAATGCAAGGAGAGCCCTCTGCTTCATGCTGTACATGGGATCATTCGATCTGAAACTTTTTTGGCTAACATGGAAGCATCCCCATGGTAAGAAGGCTGCTGAGTGCCTCGTTCTCCATCAATGCAAATCAGTAATATTGATTGAAGATATTGCGCATTGGGTAGCACCAGCGCTCGGCCCAACATTTTGGGGCCAAAAAGCAAAGGACTCACCAGCGCCATTGACGCTCATCTCTTGCACCTCCACTGGGATGGGCATGCGCTCCACAGAGTGCAGTCATTGCAGGCCGCATTTGCTGGCTTGAGCTGATGTCGGACTGTTCTTGGTGGCGTTGAAGTCCGTGCCATTTGGGGACCTATGCTCCAAGAAGGCAGCCTGAAGGAGTTAGTCCTCAATTGGGTGTGTGAAAACGGAAAGGGTCACCTTAGAGATGGCGCCCCTCCCGCGGTTGGCTGCTCCAGCGCCCGCCTTGTAGAGCACGTTCGGCTGGTCGGACGTGCCCAGCCGTGGCATGAGGGCGACGGGAGCGACCTGCCGCTCCCCGCTGCCCAGCTCTTCCCCTTGGCCTGCCCATCCAGGTCTCCACACGCAGCATTCAGTATGCGGAATTTGCAAATCTTGGAATCGTTGAACGCTGGATGATGCGTCGCCCACAAGGCGTGGATGCATCGTGGCGCCCGTGTTGAGGTCGCCACAAGCGCGATGTCCCAAGTGTGGTGGACATGATGTTTTGCAGAGCCGTCCTTTCTTGAACGCCTCCCCTCTCAGCCAGCCATCAAAGTGTGCTGACGTGGCTCCACCGATTTGGCCACCACACTGCTCCGCCCCCATCAAGACGCATGGCGAGCATCTGCGTATCCACCCTCCTCTGTGGCTCTTATGAATGCCATTTGCCATGGGTCTGCCATGGAGCCCGAACGCCTGGGCAGGCAATGTCCGCGGGGGACAGGGGTGGTAGGCTACCGTTCCGATAGCCTACCGTGATGGGCCACTGCAGGAGTGGCCCGTCGCCCCCGTCCCCCGCACGCACAAAAAGGATACAGTCAGAACAAACGTCAGGGGTGTTCGCGCGACGGCAAATACAAGAGCGCGTGGAGGGGCTGCCGCCTATTGCCCACGGGCCTGCCGCACGGCCATATCGTGGCCCCGGCCCGCACGCCGCTTTCGCGAGAGCGTGCCTGTGATCCTGCCCCTTACTGGCTGGGGCATCTAGATGCCCCAGGCCCGCGGGCAGCCTCGGATGCCGTTATTCTTTGTCCTCCTGCTCCCGTGCCCCACCCGTATTGGGTGGGCCGGGCCCTGTCCCGTACCCCACCCCCGTGGGTGGGCCGGGCCCACGGCCTGTGGCCGTCACTTCCTATCCGACTCGCCCCACAGGGGGCTCCTGCCCCACCACGCGCGACTTCCATCCCTACGGCCGCTGCCCCCGGCCAAACACCCCTAACGCAAATCTATGAATCGATTGTCCGGGGGTGTGTCCCGCATCCTAATCTAGGGGCGCCTACCCTACCTCCTCTTTTCCTTGCCCCGGAGAAGGGAGGCCCCCTCATCCCACCCCCTTGGACACACCCCCTCTTACCGGCTGACCGTCGTCTCATTTTTTCTTTTTTTTCTCCAGGCCCCCCCCCTTGGCCCCCTGCCCCACGGCCTCCCGCCCGTCCAACCTGGGCGCGGGGGCACTCCTCCTAAACCATCCCTCTCATTGTTCTGGGCCAGCCGGATCTATGCACCAACGCAATTTGTACAAACAGAACTTACCTTACAATATGCTTCGAAGCAAACTCATCAATTCATCACAACAGGCGGCCGGCCTCTGAAGTTCTCGTGACAAGGTTTTGCCGGCTTCAAAGGAGTGAAGCGCCTGAGGCCGGCCGCCCAAGGGAAGTCCAAAGGTGTCACCCATTGGCCGTCATCCACGTCGTCTGATATGACGTGGCTCCAGCGCAACGAGCGTGCGTGAAGAATGGGTTGCCCCTCGTCGCTTCAGCTCTTGGCGCATCTGTGCGTAGTGCCATTCTCATGTTTTCAGCTTGTTATTGTGGCAATCCGGTCTCTTGTACGGGCTGGTCTGTCAATACGCGGGCAGAACTTGTCGAGTGAAACGCTGCGAAGTCGTTTTGCTCATCTACTTCAATATCTCGTGATCGCACGGTTGAATCATTGACCTAGAGTTTTGTGACGTCATGGCATCATTGCACTACCGTTTGACGCTGAATAGTGGATTGCTTTGTGCCAGTACAGTATTAGGATCAATCGGGCGGGCGCTCTGAGTTCTGCACACGTGGCAAATTCATTTTTGGGGCTGGGGTAAAGACCCGGGTTATAGCTTCTTTTGCAGCAGCCTGTATGTGTTGCGTTATCACTCTTGAGATATTTTTATATTAGAGGAATGCGCCCACTTGAGTTCTGGAGTTTCTTTCAATGCGCGCATCGTCTGTCCGTCAAACGCCGATGCTGCTCTGGGAAGAGGATGCCGGACTCAATGGTCACAGTTCAGGCGCTACGTCCTTCGCCTGTGTGACGGATCCCAAATTTCACATGACGCTTTAAAGACGTATCTCTGGGGTCCAACTGCATGAATCTTGACTTCAATTCCCACCCAAATTCTTTGCAGCAAGGAAGGCAGCCTTCCTGGCCATGTGTCATTGGCAGTCATTCACGCGGAAATGGTGCCAGATTTGGTTGCCTGAGACGAGCCGGGAAATGTCTGAATCAAGGTTGCCTTTTCAGCAACGCACCGGGCATCTCTGGACAAGATGTGGTATGCGCCAAAATTGTGTCGAAATTGGCGAGTTTTCAAGCGGCAGCAGGTCGTTTGCCCCGACGAGCCCCGCAGGTCCGGCAGCATGCGCGAGGGGCGAACCTCCGCTGGCTCCCCGCTAGAGGACTTACAGCCCCAATACTGATGATGCTAGATAGCATCAAGATGCTCTGGGCATCATGTACATCGCCAGCAGTTTGAGATCGCAATAAGATCGCAGGCACCGCCTAGCACAGGGCAAGCAACTGTGTGCGAGACCGCACAAAATTTTTACCTCACCCTCGCGACTATGTGATTCGTTTGCCCTCTTTCCACACGAGGAGCGACGAAGCTGCTCAAGCTCGCGCCGTTCTCTCATGCGGTTAAGGCAATTAGTTTTTTAAATATCCTCAACTCTTCATGCATTTCTGCGGCTTAAAGCTATGGGAAACTCGAGTTTTCGTGTGTGCGACTCGGGGCCAACTGGTGAATGTGTTACTGGGCATCCTCAGAATAATGGTCTGTTTCAACATTTTCGGCCGGACAAATCGCCCAGAATGGGGTACCTTCTGACGGTTGAGCCAAATATTGAACGTTCTCTTCTTGGAAAAGGGTTTTCTTTGCGGGCGCAAGAGGAACATCAAGATGGGGGCATTTCTTTAAAGAAATGTCCTCAAAATTGCAAAATAAGTTCTTCTGCAAATTTGCTTGTGTCGACAACTGATGAAATGTTGGAATCGAGTTGTGAAATGAACGCAGCGCATTCGCACGCATTTATGGGCAAAACAGTTTTACCATGTTTGCGTGTTGAAGACGCAGCAATGCGTTAACATGAGCCCTGTGTACATGCAGCAAATACACAGCGAGTCCGGACAAATCTTTGCTGCATGGCAGAGGATGGGAAAACAGCAGCTGGGGGGCGCTTCTTTGGGAGGCGCTTGCTTATAAGGTTGGCATACAGGGGCACCGGATAGTCAGTCGTGCCAATCAGAGGTGGCGATGTTGATGCGGGTGTTGACAGGATACTGCCACCTTGGTGGTAGAAGGCAGCAAGTGCACGAGGAGTGCCAGCCAGTGATCCCTTTATGTGAGGAGTCTTTTACACGGGAGCACCCAGTTTTGACTATTCTGATCTCGCTGTCTTGAAGACGACCTTCATGCTTGCAGTGCCGCCAGTGCACAGGAGGGATCTTGTGTGGATCTCAAAAGAAGGACAGAGGGTGCTGATTCAGTTTCTCATATGTGCAGAAGAGAGGATGCTTATGTTGGGAGGGGAGGTCGATTGCTGTTGCACTGAAGGGGCCTTGTCTGTTTTTCGTGGGTGTTGAATTACTGTGGTTGTGGGTGGGCCCAAACGTCTGGGATGATGGGTGTACGTTAGGCGAGCAGGATGGTTGTGGGTGAGATGCAAAGGAGTGGGTTCTCTTTTGGATGATTTGTATGCCTCAACGTACAGACGGATAGTCGGTACATGAGTGAGGCGAACGTTGGGGCGAACGCTGTACATATCGTTCTTGTGTGTTGGGGTGCGACATGCCCCTCGGTAGCTGACACGCGACTAATGGAATTTCATCATCATTATCACATAGACAATCCGGGGACTGGCCAGAGGTGGTGAGAGAGGAGCCGGTGGACTGATCGCTGTTTGCGACTGCGCCGCGTGGCCTGGTTATGTCAACGCGCCTTTTAAATACGTGAGTATGGGCGTAGTAGTGGGTCTCTGTCAGTGCGCACGTTTTCACGCGTATAAAACGTAAAGTTGGTGCCATAATCGTAGAGGTCGAGCCTGAAACATGCAAACGTCTTTGCACATCATATGCAAACAGTTTCCGTTGGGAACAAATTCGTAAGCCACGCCTTAGCGTTGGCATAACTCATCTAACCTGTCTACCAGTATGGAACATTCCTGTCATTTGTGCAATCAATCACTTCAAGGATTTTATTCCCACAGATTTCGTGGTGGCATCCATTTTCTAGAGATCGACAATCGCTCCTGGGAATTTAGGAACTGGCGGATTCGGCATTCGTTTGTGCAGTATCTTTATCAGCTACAATGAATCAATCGTGGAGACGGATTTTCTCGCCCTAAACGGCGATCTGACGGCTGCCTCCTCGGCTGGAAATGCAACATTTTCTGAATGAATGAACCACGGTTCATTGCTCTAGTAGTCCGCGTCAGAGGGAGGTGCGCCTCCCACGCGTTCACTCACACCGCGCAGCCAGCGAGCCCGTGCTCGCTCTCACCGTCGGCAGAGGCGACCCACCTTTGGAGGGCGAAAGGCTGCAGTACCGTTGCAGCGACCTGGCGGCAGACTGGCAGGCGCTTGTGGGGTGCTTCCAGTGTAGCTCCCACTGACGCGAAATGACGCCTGCCCCGGACGGCTCAATACCGTGCCGTCCTTTGCCGCAGGTGTGGGGCCGCGCGCCGCCAAGTCAACCAAAGCAGTGGAGGTGTCAGGGGGCGTAGGGACGTGGGCGCCGTCCCTGGGTGCGGTCAAGGACTGTGCGCACACATTTTTTCCCATTTATATGCGCTTTCTACAATCACCTAAACTTCTTCAATTACGTTTAGGAGTGCTGAATAGAAGCACGCCCTGGGACAATGCATCCATGAGTACAATGCCCAATTCAGCGGCTTCGCCGAAGCATGGGCCTACCAACAGCAACCCGAAGACGACGCTGTCCTTCCGAATTCCACCCTGAGCCTTCACCTCGCTGGCAAAATTATGCCTCCAGGTCCTGCTGGAGGTTTGCCCTCCAGTGGCCACGGGAAGGCCCCTGCAAGCGCCTGGCAGCCGTCCTCTTTCGGGAGCATGCTACTAGTACCGGAGACAGAGTGCGTCCTTCATGCGCTTTTCTCTACCTCGCCAAGATTGCCCCCGCATGGTGCACAGCAGAAGTGGCACGCCAGTTGTTTGCACGTCTGGTAGTCGGCCTAATGTTGCAGCCAGTCCCCATACTGCAAGTACTAGTGTGTTGCCCCGCACAGCTCACGGCTGTGATTTTTTGCCTGTGTCCTTGGCTGGGTCATACAAGATGCCCCATTTCAAGGCAAGGGGATGCCTCTCAGGCCCATTCGTTCGGGAAAAGCAATGTGAGGAGACGTGTCATCGTCACGTCGCCCAATTTTCTTCCACGTGCCAAGCGGCATAATTTGGTGAAACAGCAGAGGGCACCCAGCCCGATTGCAAAAAGGGGTACGGCCTTTTTTCTAGCCTCCCCCACGGCGTTGGTCTGCACTAATGGAGAACGCCATGATCTGGGGATTGGGATGTATGGCGAGGATCGTTCTTGTGAAGGCTGCGCAGATCGTTGGAGTCTGATGCTGTCTCAGTGTAGGCGTCCGCGCGGCGCGATCAGCCCATGGTTCCGTGTGTCCAGCTGTGCACTGAAATCATATCAATTATCCAAACGGAGCCAAGCTGCCAACAAAAATTACACAATCAGGCCCAGCATGTCAATCGACTGACAACCATCCAAAGACCTCCAACGCAGTGATGCCTAGCAAACATCGTTAGTGGAGATTGTTCGCAAGGCTATACAGGTTGCCCAATACACAAGACACCTGTGACAAGCTGATCTGCAAGTGAGCGCTCCTGCATCCTCGTGAACGCTGCTCGATGCCAGTGCAGGACAACAGAGCCTCAACTCCTCTGCCTGGTGCTCAGTACCCTTCGCGTCATCAGCTGCCATTCCCCGTCAGTTGCCAATGCATACCAATGACAGGAGCCATGGTACTCCTACACCCTGAAATGCCTAAAGCAGGGCAATGGTAGAAAGCAGCAGATGAGGAGCTACTGTCGTCAACCGGAGTACACGCCACAGTGTCCGCACCGCAAACACTTGAATCCCCACCTTGTCCTGTCTCGGCACATGCTCGCAGTGTAGAGAAACATATCCCAAACCAACAGGCACGTGAGTGACCAGTTAGCCAGCGATGGTCCAGATCTGCCCAGCATGGAGATGTGCAACACCCACACATAGATAGCTGCACCTATGTTTTGCATGATGAGGACAGAGAGTGGCCCTGCACACCGCTCTTAGGCACCGCATGGCAACCAACTCTTGCTTTGTGGTTGGACATGCCTGCGGACTGTCACATTCTTCCAGGGAACGCCCATTGCATGGTTTGGAAGATACATTTGCAAGGAATTGATGGGCAATCAATGGAACTGGCAGCCACGAAGCTACAGAAACACACAACATCTTTGTGTCGCACACCACAGGTTGATGCTGGGTAAACTTGGCAAGCCTGGGGCCTTTACAAATGTGCTTCAGTAGTGAATCATAAAAGCACCAGGAACTGCTGTCTGGACGGCATGCACAACTGCCAGAAGGACTCGCCAAGGTGTCCAGATGCAGCGCAGCAGCCTTTGTTGGCAAAGTATTGACTTTAAGGCTGAAACCCCACACTCCCAGACTGCTGCAGCAACAATCTAAGTGCATTCAGCTGTTTAGCCGGGGGAACGCTGTGAATGTTATCCATGCCAAGCACGTCAGCTCCCCTGCATCCTCTGGAGTGCATTCGCCACTTGCAGCTTTCCATGGGGTCCAATTGGTCCAACAGCAGCAGTTGCATCTGATGTTTGGCATGCAAGGGACTAGATAACTCACCTCAGGGTTCACTCCGGTCTCACAAAGAGGCACAAGGATGGCCAAAGTTCCCCTTCACACACGCGCCTCGCACCACATAACTTAGGGCTAATGACAAATGACGCGAGAAAGCAGGGACCGCATCTGTTAGGACGGCGTTGGCACCTCATCCCTCAAAGTAGAGCGACGATGTGAAGCCCGAAAGGGAGCCAAATCAGAAAGGGGAAGCAAGGATATTGGCAGTTTCAGTGATGCTTCCGACAACCCTAAAACCCAGGCGGTACCGCCTGATGATTCGGGGTCTCTGAGCCACCATCACCGCGGCGGGAAGGGCCGCACCCCCTGGCTGTGGGCCCAAGTTGACGTCCCAGCGCCTCCCAAGACCCAAGTACCGTACGCGTATTTGCCACACTCACGGATTGTGACAGCGTCTAGCGTGTAAGCAATAGCATTCCCAGACGAAATCTGCAACGCCCCAGTGTCCAACACCCCCACAAACGGGACCCCTTTTGCAGCGACCTGCCCAGCGTTTCGCCATCTGGCCGGTCCACAGCTCTGGCCACCTCGGGGACGCGCACGTCGACGGCTTGGGGGACTAGAGCCGCAAAGAGAAGCGCAGGTCCTTCCAGGCAGCCTCCGATCAACGGCGATGAAGGGCACACTGCCCCAAACTGGACGAGGCTGCGCCTCAGATGCGGTGCAGGGCTGGGCATCAAGAAACGCCCCTCGCTGTGTATGCATCACATTTCATCGACGAAATAGTCCGCGTCATTGCGCACTGCCATATCTAGGGAACACATTGAGAAGGCCACAATCTATTCACAACAGGTCAATGGGGCATTCCAAGCGTTGGCTCACCGAATTCACGGCAGCTTGCATGTTGCCGTTCCTTTACAATAGGCCATCGAAGAATGCACGCCAGCCGGATCATCGTCGTCGTAAAATGCGTGGCGATGTCTGTGATGCTCCTTGATGGCCGTCACGTTGTCAGGCGATTCTCCCGTGGCTTCAGCGTTGTGATGTGCCATGGCCTGATGAAGTTTCCCTCCACTGTAGGTGTTGTTGTCGTTGACCTGACGGCGATGTGCATCGCGTTGTAGGCTCCACGTACTATGGCTTGGTCCTACCTATGGCACAAGGCACATGGCGTCAAAATTGCATTCACATCGCACAAGCGCACTTGCACCTTGCATGAGAGAGTTTAGGATGTGCACAGCTGGCCGCGTCAATCGCAATTTTCGACTTGGAAACTAGGTAGGGAAAACCGCCACAGGGTCCCCTTCAAGGAACATTGTGGCAAGCTCACTCTCGCACGCAGGTTGCACCGCACTTGGCCCAATATAGTGTAAATCTATAGCCAGGACATCCAAAAACTATTTTTTGGCGAGGAACGCGGCGCTGCACAAATAACGGAGCTAGTTCAGTTCATTCAGAGGCACTTTTATTTAGCGTAAATGCAAGGAGAGCCCTCTGCTTCATGCTGTGCATGGGATCATTCGATATGAAACTTTTTTGGCTACCATGTAAGCATCCCCATGGTAAGAAGGCTGCTGAGTGCCTGTAGGCCTCGTTCTCCATCAATGCAAATCAGTAATATCGATTGAAGATATTGCGCATTGGGCCGCACCATCCCTCGGAGCAACATTTTGGGGCCAAAAAGCACAGGACCCACCAGCGCCATTGACGCTCATCTCTTGCACCTCCACTGGGATGGGCATGCGCTCCACAGAGTGCAGTCATTGCAGACCGCATTTGTTGGCTTGAGCTGATGTCGGACTGTCCTTGGTGGCATTGAATTCCGTGCCATTTGGGGACCTATGCTCCAAGAAGGCAGCCTGAAGGAGTTACCGTATTTACCTGGTAATAGTAGCCATGTATTGGACCCCCAAATGAGCTATGGATACTAATAGCGGGTCATGTATACTAACGCGGTTTGGACCCCTGATTCCAAAGAGTAGGCAAATAATATTCTTGACAGATAGGCCGTGAAATGTTCGAAAACGGATGTTGTACCCCGGAGGGCACACCCCGCTCGTTCGGTCGGAGGCACGGAGACGGGTTCCCGCGGCAACGCGTTACACACGGGAGACACGGTACAATGATACAACCGGCATAAAATAGTGTTCATTAATTGTCCAGTTAACTATAATGCTATACCATCTAGTGGAGGGCCCCAAACTCCAAAGTAACGAACTACAGGTGACCCTAAACAATCCCAAAAGTCCCCCCTAAGGTTGCTTCCCAACAGCAACATGTAGTGGCTATAATTATCCTATAATTGACCAAATGTCCGGTAGTCACAACAACGGACAAAAATGGCGATGCTAGTGCGGGATATTGTCAACCTCTTCACAGGAACTTGCGCCCTTGACTTGGGGGCTGCACCAGCTGGTGGCAACTGGTGATTGGGGACGTCAGGGGTTTGCTGAGATGCTCGAGGCGCATTTACCTCTGCAATGCAAAGAACGAAGCTTGACATGTGTCCCGACTCGCTGGGGCACCACGTCACAACGATGCTTGACACGCGGCGTTTTCCCTCGCTGATGGCGGGTGGAAAGGCTGACGCGATCTGTAATTGGTTGTTGCCGGGTAGCCAGTGAGTTGTGTTTTACCCCAGCCTCACCGTGCTTTACGGCCAGTTTTGCAAGATGAGGTCTCGCAACAGCAGTTGCCCCGACCAATGTCGTCGCCTGCCCATTCCTGGCCCTGGGCCTTGGGGGGGGCCGTGGCAGGCGCCAGGCCGGAACCTGCTCTGGCTGGCTGGGGAGCAGGTTGCCTCAATCCAGAAACCAGGGCGGCTTTGAGTTCTCGACGCTTCTATCATCGGGCCTTGGGGCGTCAGTCGCTGCCTTGCAATCCTGCGCTGAGAACGCCAACGGCGGCCAGTCGACCATGCGGCCTTTCGCCCGCACCCTTCCAAATTCTCCCTCGACAACATCCACACTGACCCGATCGTCCCCGCCGATGTGCGAATCGTAGGGAACGCGGTTTGGCCCAGACTGGGCAATGCGGCCCAACACCAGCCCCCGACTTCCCTTGGCACCATCTGCGCCTTCTGTCGTTTCTGCTCTGTTGAGATTTGGGGGTGGATACTAACACCGGGTCATGGATACTAATGTGGGTTCGACCCCCAAAGAGGGGGTTGGGTACTAATAGGGGGTGCCTACTAATACCGGGTAAATACGGTAGTCCTCAATTGGGTGTGTGAAATTGGAAAGGGTCACCTTAGAGATGGGGCCCCTCCCGCGGTTGGCTGCTCCAGCGCCAGCCTTGTAGAGCACGTTCGGCTGGTCGGACGTGCCCAGCCGTGGCATGAGGGCGACGGGAGCGACCTGCCGCTCCCCGCTGCCCAGCTCTTCCCCTTGGCCTGCCCATCCAGATCTCCACACGCAGCATTCAGTACGCGGAATTTGCAAATCTTGGAATTGTTGAACGTTGGATGATGCGTCGCCCACAAGGCGTGGATGCATCGTGGCGCCCGTGGTTGAGGTCGCCACAGGCGCGGTGTCCCAAGTGTGGCGGACATGATGTTTTGCAGAGCCGTCCTTTCTTGAACGCCTCCCCTTTCAGCCAGCCATCAAAGTGTGCTGACGTGGCTCCACCGATTTGGCCACCACACTACTCCGCAGCGAGCATCTGCGTATCCACCCTCCTCTGTGGCTCTTATAAATGCCATTTGTTGTGGGTCTACCATGGACGCTCATCAGTCGTTGTTGCCCTCTCCGCGACCGCCCGGCCTCTGCGAGAACCCGTGGCTCCAGCAGGAGGCCCAGGCAGGCCCGCCCCACCCCAGTTGCCCATGGACCCGGCCTCCATCTAGAAGGCACGGGAAAGTGAGCGCCCACCGGGCCCCACGGTGTCAGCTGCCCAAGCAAACCATTAAAACCACGGCACTCAAACTTCCAATCACAAAGAGATCATAATGAGATTCACCATGCTCCACCCTTCTACCTTCCAGCCCTTTTCTAGACTTTGTGTCCCACAGAATGAAAACAATTATGATGACGCCCACATCTGATAACACATCAGCCAATGCTAACAAATGAGCTGAAAACATGTCTTTCATTTTGCCCAATAATATTTTCTCTGTAATGAGAGCAAGAGCCCAAAGCAAGATAGCAGAGAAACAATAAGAACGCCAAGAGCACCAACCTAAAGATAGCAAAGCCCACCAAGTTGGAGTCAGAATCTCAACGACACGCACATCTCTGGCCGTTACCATTAGTATCATCATACCATCATTATCTTGTGGCTGCAGTAACATCTGTGTGGGAACCCCAAATATGCGGGGCCGCGCAAGCTGTGTGAGCCTGTCCTTTTATTTTGTGCCCGTTCTATTTCCACGCCTCCACCGGACACCCAATGCCCACCCGGGGCCGATCCCCATATGAAAAGAAGGGCCCACCTTGCATCGACTAGGCGCTTGCCTTGACCCATTGCGGTGCCCACAGCTATGACATCCATTGCCGGCAGCCATCTCACGATATGGAAGCGCTTCGCCTGATTCAAAATGTGTCATGTTGCTATTCATTATTATTTCTGTTGTTCCTTCCACAATGACGAGACTCTTTACATTGATGAAATTTAGCTATCTATTGCCAACAATGTCCAAATCCCCTTCTATATTTGCAAGGCCATCAAACCCTTCCATTGCAATCACACTTGCATTGGATGAAATAGTCATTACATTTTCAAATATATCTTGCCCCAAAATTTCACAACCCCTCAAGAAGGTCAATTGGTTGAAACCTTGCAAGCGGTCAAGCCCATTCCCATTGATTGACATGCTGCCATTAAGGGTGTGGAGATTCTTGATATGGAAACACCACTGGAACATAATTGCTTGCTGATTTCAATTGTCAAATTGCATCCGCTACCAGCAAGGCATACACTTTGCAACTTTTTGAAATGTCAGATTTATTTGCTCGTTGCTTTCAATCACTAAGCGGCACCCAACATTGACAAGGTTTGGCAGCTCAGACTGAGCACATGGTGGCCAACTACTGATACGTTTATTGCAAGGTCTCCTTTAACATGGATGAGATTTCTCAAGCCATCCAAGTGCTCAAGCATGAAATTTGACTGGATCCACAAGCTCCCATTCACTTGTATGAGACTAGCCCTGCCATCCAGAGTACAAAATCCAATATTTGACTCTATTTTCCAGCCCCCATTCACTTGGGTGAGGCTGTTGAGGCCATTGACACCGTGAATATTAGTGTTGAAGTTGATGTTCAAACCATGCATATTTTCAAAGCTGTTAAGGCCTCTCATATTGGTAAGGAAATTATTCGACTCAATCAAAAAGCTTCTATTCACCCATATGAGGTTGTTCAAACTATTCAATTCAGAAAGAGATCATTATTCTGTAGTACAAATACCCCATTAACTTTGGCAAGCTCGTGAAGACCGCTAAAATCGCTTAGCTTGTTGGTCCACAAAAAAATTTACAACTTTCTATTCACTTGGGTGGGATTGCTCAAGCCTCTGAGATTAGAAATCATGCTATTCAATGCTATCTAATCTCCATTACTCCATTCACATGAGGGAGGCTATCCAAGCCCTTTAGACCAGGAACCATGTCATTGGACCTAATCAGCGTGGCCCCATAATGGGGCACCCATACTCCTGAGTGAGGTTGCTCAGGCTGAAATTGACAAGTTTCCACTAACTTGTGTTTGAGTTTGTCCAAGCCAGCAAGACTGAAAAGCATGGGTCTATGCTCAATGGTCAAATCCCCATTCACTTGGTTGAGGTTATCTAGATAACCAAGACTGGAAAGCATGGTAGTCTGAATGGTCAAATCTCCATTCACTTGGGTAAGGTGGCTCAAACTCTTCAATTCAGAAGTATCATATTTGAAAATCTTACCAGGATCCCATTCACTAGGGCCAAGTTTTCTAGGCCAGATAATACTCTATCATTGTGGTCAATGCTCAAACGTCCACTTATTTGCATAGGGCGTGTTGCGGCCCCATCGGCAGCCGCTGGTTTCTGGAGGCGTGGTGTTCGCCCTGCCCTGCAGCTCGGCTGTTGGAGGTCAGCCGGCCCTCTCCACCTTGGACGGTGGGCGTATCTGGGGCAGACATTCTCATGGTCACGTGGTGGGCCCAATGCTTGACGGGGATCGATACCCGGGGCATGCTATTGGTGAGAGGTGGTGGCGCAGTGGTTAGGCGGTTCGCTGGCTCACGGGAGACCAGAGAGTGGGCCAGAACGGTTACAACGATTCACTGCATGCGCGCGTACAAATCACATACGCGATGCCCGATCGCAGTCCATCATGGTCACATCAAGACAAAACAGGTCAAGTGTGCGTCCAGGCACATTGTCACCATCCACCATTCACCTACGATCAACCCAATGTCCTCTAATTCCAAGCATCTCACACCCGACCCCCTGGCCCTAAGTACTATGACTTCAGGATGCCATATCTTCGTCAATTCCTAACGGACTCGGGCGTTCCAAAAAGAGTTGGAAGTAAGAAGCTCTAAATAACATTACCAAAAGGTTGATTTACCCAACTACGTAATTTCCACTCCAAAAAACGCCAATTAAGCCTAAACCTCAAGCAGCCACGTCACAGGGCGGCTCAGGGCACTTAAGTTGGACAACTTGGGATTTGATGCAATTGTTATGTCATCATTCACTTGGGTGAGATTGTCCAAGCTACTTAAATCAAAGAGCA
>CAJHUC010002446.1:0-36763 GCA_905146915.1 Ostreobium quekettii | reverse complement strand
CTGTAAGGACCTAGGTGCCCGGCGAGGCGGGTCCGCGGCTCAAAGAGGGCAGGAACCCCACACCCACATCCTATTCGTAACAGGTGCTCTATGCCAGCCGAGCACTGGGGAGCGCATTCAGTGCTCCATAGTAAACGCACAAAAAAACTAGGGCTCCAGGCAGGAGGGCTGCCTGCCGGGGAGCTGGGAAAAATAGTACTAGAACAACTCTGGAATCTGGAGGGAACCAGAGGTCTTATAGTGCATTCTGAGACGGCAGTCTCAGTGCTAGCAGGGAAGGCAGTGTTTTTGCCTCCTAAAACTTGGCAAAGGGTTTATTTGCCTTTCAAGGTAAAAGTTAATGGGGGTGCCACTATTCTGTGTGGGCTCCAAAGGCAGGGTTTGATAGCTGGGCTGGCCGTAACAAAGGGAGGCCAGTTGCGTGTTAATGTTTGGAATTCACTGCCATCAGCTGTGTACTTAACCCCCAAGACCATCATGGCAAACATAGTTGGGGCTGGAATTTCGATCAAAAGGTTTGGACAAGAACAACAAACACTTGGCCAGCCTGTTAGTAAAGTGCATGTCTCACTGGAATCTTGTTCCAGTCTAATCACTGCTGATTACATCAGGGAGTTGGTCATGAATAAATTCCCACGAGTAGGTGACTTGTCTTCACATCCTGTCAATGACAGGATGGCAAAGTTGATAGTCAGGTCAACTGAGATGACCTGGAATGAGCCACCAGAAAGGGGTGTTAGAACCCAATATTCTGTGGAAACAGTGGCTGACAGAAAACTAGTTGATCAACAACTTGATGACTATGTCAAAAGGGGGTATCTTGAAAGGGCATCATGTGGGGAAGACCTATATCTCAGCCCCTTGCTGCCGATTAAAAAGCCAAATGGAACTTACAGGTTTACCAATGACTTCAGAAAACTGAATTCTTATTTTCCGTCAGTGGGTACAACGCAAGTAGACGTTTGGCGTAAGCTGTGGGAGCTGAAGCCAGAATGGAAGTACTTTGTGAAGATTGACCTGAAAGATGGATTTTTTGGAATTCCAGTTGACAGGAATCTGTCCCGTCTGTTTGGCTTTACATATGGCAGCAAGAGATATAGGTGGACTCGACTCCCACAAGGCTGGAAATGGAGTTCAGTGTTGTTTTGTGATAGGGTAGCGGAAATACTAGAAGGCGTGTACTGTCCCCAGTACAGCGATGACGTGCTGGTGGGGGCAGAGACACCTGAGCAGCTGCTTGAAAAAACCATGGAAGTATTTAGAAGGTTTGATAGTTTTGGCGTAAAAGTCAATTTTGACAAGGTTGAATGGATGGCAACCAAGATCAAATTCTTAGGCTATGAAATTGAAGATGGCAAGATGTCGCTGGCTGGATATCTTGCTGAAAAGGCCAAGGATTTGGGGAAGATTAAAACCATAAAAGACATGGAAAGAAGCATAGGGATTATTTCGTATGCACGCAGGTGCATTGTAGGGGCAGAGCTGATTCTGGCCCCGTTACGAAGGGACTTGAAAATGATGAAAGAAAAGAAACTCTCAGCCAGGGAACTGGCTGAAATCACTGGCAGAGTTGTCGCTGCCTTTGGAAAAGCTTTATGCAATTCCAGGTGGCTGACTCTGCCTGGGATGGACGCTGATGAATATTCTTTCATCATTGAGACTGACTGGAGCAAGGGGCACAATGGCTATATGCTGTATGCCCGCAAAGGACAGGATGTACGGCTGGTGGACATTGGCAGCCGTGTTGTCCGTCACAGGATGTCTTCGTATTTAGGGGAACTTGATGCTATGAAATGGGCATGTTCCCGTACAAAGGCTTTCAGGGGGAGTATACCCCTCACTATCAAGACTGATAATCAAGGTCTGGTCACCAGAGCCCAATCTGGAACCGTCTATGACCTGGATATGAGAGCCTATTCTAAGTGGGCATGGTTGCTGGCAAATGATCCAGGTTTTGAGCTGGAGTTTGTCCCGGGTCTGATCAACACGGGAGCTGATCTCCTTAGCCGACCTGGTCAGAAAGTGAACCTTCCTGCAGACGTGCTGGAAGGTGAGGCAAGAAACGAGAATGAGGCTGGAATCAGTGAAGAAAACATGGAAGATGATGCTGCAGCTATGGTGTTGGGTGATGACTGGACGTCCGAAGAAATGCGTGAACATATGAAAGTGACAGCAGCTCTCCTACGAACCGGTGTAGTAGGGAGTGTACGGTATGTCACAAAGGTTGGATCTGTGAGAAACAAGCCTCCGAAGTTGAAGCTTGCGTGTGCAAGAAGGAGAGCTTGTGTTTTGAGAGTATGTCGACAGCGAGATGGAAAGCTTGGGCTGCAAACCAAGCTGAAATGTTTGGGTACCAGAGGCCCATGGAGAATCTGTGATTCTTCATTCCCAAAGCTCTGTAAGTCTGTTCTGGCTGCCTCTGATTGGCATGAAGAGGGCTGGGAGGATTCAACGGTGGCGGTCAGCTCTGTGCGCTCAGATGAACCGGCTGAACAGCCTGAGGGCGAAGTCAATCAGGAGTTCGACCTGATTGGCTCGGCTGGGAAGTGGCGAGAAGCCATTTCAAGAATACGTGAGGAACACGCAGAATATCATTGGGGACCGGTTAAAGTTCACCATGAGCTGCGTAGACAGGGACTCAATGTCCCTTTCAAACTTGTTCGAGAAATCTGCAGTGGTTGTGAGGCATGCGCACGATTTCGTGCAAAAATGCCAAAGAAACATTGGGGCCAGCCCCCATGTTCACTCAAACCAGGTCACACTGTGTTTGCAGACACAGTAGGGCCCGTGACTACTGGCCTGAGTGGATTTAAGTATATTCACTGCCTAATTGACAGTGCCACCCTAATGGGTGATGCACTGCCATTAAGGAGCATCAGGAGTCCTGGTGTTATCCGAGCTTTGGAACAATGGCAGCGGAAGCATGGACCAATTTCTGTGCTTGTCACAGATAACGCTGCCTATTATAGTTCCAAAATACTGAGGAAATGGTGCAAGGAGCACGGTGTTGAACACCGTTTCATAGCTCCGTACCGCCACGAAAGCGTGGGCCTCGTTGAAAGGTTCCAACGCACATTTGTTGACAGATTAAGGAAGCTTCGATATGCCCTGGGGGGATCATGGGTGAAGCACATCCCTGCTGCTATTGAGGCAGTGAATTTCGCAAGGCATAGTGTCACGGGCTGGTCACCAGTGGAGCTATGGACTGCTCCAACTTCAGTTATAAGCGAAGCTGCTAAGAAGACGGCTGAAAAGAGAGAGAGAAGAAACGCAAAGCGCAGAATTCAGCCAGCCAATTTCTATCCGGGACAGGAGGTCCTGGTCTATGACGAAGTTGCATCAGCAGCTAGATCAGGAAAATTTGACCCTAGATGGAAAGGCCCATATAAGCTGGTGGGCAGGATCCGTGGCTCCTATTGGCAGGCCAAGAAGCTTCCTCATGGAGATAGGGTCACAGTTGAACCTGGCCGAAAACCTTCACTCGTTTTCCACGAGGATCAACTACAGCCATTCGATTCTCCCTGGAAATGGGACGGAAAATTGGCCAGTTCGTCACAATAGAGGCTGAAAATTCGGAGTATTCGCAGTGAATAGGTGGTGTGCCCATGTTAAAACTGCCGTTAGTCATGAGCACCGGTACATCAAAGGCGGGCTCATGACCGACATAGGGCAGCTGACTGGGCCACTATCAAACAGCCAGTCAGGATGAACAAGAAAAGAAAAAGGAAGCAAGCAAAGAAAAAAACAGATATGCGTTCATTAAAAAGAGAACAAGGGTGAGCTACTATGCAGACGGCATATCAAGAAAATATCAAAGGCTTGCTGTGCCGTTATGGTTTATGGTGTCTAACGTACTGGCTGGACAATGGCTGTAGGAGAAAGACCAAGGAAACAAGGCAAGCCACAATCCCTCAGTGGCTGTCCAGTTCTGGACACGTTGACGAGCATTGATACCGCCTGACTGGGGCTCGACCGTTCATGAGCATGATCGCTGAAGACTTTTCAAGAAAGTGATGGATTTGTTTCATGAAAAGGCAGCATGAAAGACTTGATTTGATGGACACAGTTGTTTCCGCTTTAAGGGGATCCGAAGGTCTGTGTTTGACGGCTGTTTGATGTTGTGTATTATCACTGTAATCCACAAAAAGACCTGACTAAGAAAGGCTACCAGCTGCGTGCGTTAATAGACCGTTTTGAAACGGTCAGCCCAGGGATGTCAACTGGACACATGGGCAAGGACTTGGCAGGAAAAAGTATGCATTAAGATACCTGCCGTAGATTACTAGGAGCTGGGTGAACAAAATTCAAGTTCATAGACAATGCGAGATGAACAGAATGACTGAAGAAATGGCAGCTGAAGAGTGTATAACGAGTAGAACTGAACAGGAAAGAAGCACAAGGCGATGCTGCTGAAGTTTATGCACAGTTCAGTATGAAGTGCTGCAGCTTGATACGATTAAGTGTGGTTATCCGTATTGGAAATACGGGTCTTGGTGTTAGACTACAGTAGCCCAAATATGGGCCTGAAGTAACTGCTGGACCTGAAGCCATACAACCACAGAGTTTGAAGATTGGTTGCTACGAATATTCGCTGATAAAAAAAGGGTTTCTTGAAAAGAACCGCTGACAGTTCATGACAGGAATTGAAAAAGAAAAACAGCTAAGGAAATTATAAGAAAAGGCAAAAAAAATGTGAAAGAACATAGCTGTACAGTGGTACGGTGTTGGCTGAACATTATAACATTTTACTAAGACTTTGGCAGCTGCAAGGGCGGTTCTAAACATTGAGCCAGGGATGCTGAAAGAAAGCACCAAAATGGCCTGGCAATTGTGTGCCCGCCAGTGATTTAAATTAGGAGATGGCTGTGATTGAAACGACGCACAGCGTCAGGGCATGGTGCGCCAGGAGACCTGGTGTCGTCTGGGGTTCATTCCGATGATCGGGCATGACCCACAGGGCAGTACGGACGCTGCCAGGCGGTCGGGATGATTTGTAACCTTGAAACATTTGAAAGGGGCATTGGAATGCAACTGAAACTCAACTCCAGTCTGTCGCAGCCCTCCCCAGGCTGGACGGGACAGGGATGAGCTTTATGCATTCGCTTATACTTGTTTATTAGTGACACAGTTTGACTGACATCCATTTTTGGATGTCGTACTGTGATGAAACGCGACCGCCTAGTGTCGCATTGGCACCCTACGTACCCAAACACATACTGTCAAGGGTACGGAGACAGCCCTGTAGGTTGCCCAGTGCAACTGGGCCTTTTTTGATGTGTCACATGCGCTGACAGCCGAGTCAGCCGTACAGAGCCGCGGGAAACGGGCCCTGCGCCCGAGAGGCCTCCGCCTAAGACCCCTGCGGCCCGGAAGGCTTGCGCACGGCGTGCTAGGAAAGTCTGACCCCCGCCGGCGGTGCAGACCTGTTCGAGGCACCATGGCCAACCTTCTGAACGTTGCGGTTCCGGATGGGATGCTCGGGGGAGCTGGAGGGGATGGTCCTGTCTGGATCCCACGGGCCAATGGCCTCACTGCCGACCGCCAGAGGGAGCTTCGGAACGCGGTGGAGGGCCCGCTTGGCGTCCCGCTCAACTGGCTAGCCGCCCAGGGTTCCGGCTTGCCGGAGTTCTGGTTGAGGACGGCTTGCGAGTGGACATGGCACTGGCGACTCCGCCGAACGACGCAGCCGATGCAACTCCAGCTGGAAGCTCGCGTCGTGTCCGCGGTGCCAACGAGGCGGTGGGCCTTTGGCCTCCGCCAAATGGTACGTATGAGGTACCAAACAAACCGGCGAGCGTGGACTCCGACCACGTCGCTGGCCTGGACTGCGGCGGAGTTTGACCGGCCTTATCGAAGACCGAAGGCGTTTGGCTGGCCTGGAGAAGGCGCACCGTTTGCGCCGGCGGAGGGGAGTGGTGGTGCGCCATTAACGTGGCTGCTGCGCTGCGAAACGACGGAGTGGGAGGTGCTTTCTGCGTCACGGTTTCACGCCTGGGTCCGAATTGAGGGTACCCTTCGCCTGGTGGACTATGAGGAAGGCGGGTGGATGTCCGATGCGTTGAGCAAGAGAGAGGCTAAGGATGAAGAACGCGCACGGAAAAGGGCTGCTAAGGCTACGTTGCCCTCGGAGTGGCCGCTGTTATACCGAGAGCGTGTTAACCGGCGTGTGGAGCTAGGCGAGGAACCGGAGGAAGCCCACCGTAGCGAAGCCTACACGTGGGGCAGTGGGTGGATAAGGCAGCCTGGGGACACCGCTTACTATGGCACCCCTGGCTGTCCGGTTTGCTCGCGAGACACACCGTGCGAGCTGTGCGAGTACGCGAGGGAACGAAGGGTGTCGCCGAGGGGGTTGGTGACTACGGGGCCGGCCTGGATGGAGGGCGAGGTCGCGGAACCATGGGGAGGACGCGAGTGGGAGCTGCGCCAACTCGTGCGCTACGGCCTCCTCGATTGCGTCGAGGATCCGGAGGCCGAGGGGCTGGCTGGCGGAGACGGTGGAGGCGACGTGGGCGGCGACGCGCCGGCCCCGGACGCGGGAGGCGAGGCGTTGGCGGACGGCGAGGCGGGGAGTACGACGGGAGCGGCGGAGGGGCACCCTGGCGGGGTGCAGGAGGTCGAGATGCAGGACGCCGATGACGACACCGCGTTTGTCATCGTCGACGGAGGAAGCTACCCGGCATGCGGAAAAGTAATGGACGAAGAATGGACATTCGTGCGGAGGACATGAGGGGCTGGAAACTGGGGGGAAGTGGCAGGACCATTCCCTTGCAAGATGCCAATCATAAAGGTTGACTGAAAAGGGTTAGTAATCGGCGCTCTGTACTTAATAAAGAATGTTGTGAGGGGTCTTTGAGCCAATAGAGCCTTTTGGTGGTTGGGTGGCTCAGTAAGATGATACTAGTGAGCTGAACCGTAAAGTGTGACTGAGCTACAGTACTTTGTTCGTGTTTCAAAGTGATCTGGAGGGAATATTCGAGTAGTTGGGGGAATCTAGGCAACTAGGGTGAAGTTGCGCTCAATTGGTGAGCCAATAGACCCTAGATTGTTAAGTAAAGGGATTTCATTTGAGTATGTTGATCTGAACGGTGAAAAGGGATGGAGCCAACTGAATTGTGTGATGTTTTGTGATCCGTTTGAGGGAAGGAATATTCCAGGGAATATTCCTAGAATATTCTTAGAAGAGGTACAACCACTCGGACTATAAATAGGGGAGCGGCGCCCCTATTGTCGCCAGCCGAACTGACCAGTTGGTGGTCCCAAGGGACCAACCAGGACATTTCTTGTAATAAGCATTTAATTCGTCAAAATTTGAGTGCAGGTCACAACCCGTGGAGGGTTGTTCGGTGTGTGTGTGTGAGTGTGTGTGGGCGAGCTGTGAGTAACAAAAGGCTCCATTACGTCAGTGCTTTAATACACTCAAAACGTGTCCTATTGGGAACGCTTGCGGGGCCCCAAGCGCGTCTAGAGTGTTGCTATTTTTAGTGTGTCCTATTGGGAACGCCTGCGGGGCCCCAAGCGCACTTTAATAGTAATTGCACATAACGTAATAGACTGGGAAGCCTACGGGGCCCCAGAAAAACACCCTCAGAGAAATCTGGGGTGTTGAGCTATAGTTATCTTACAGTACAATCACGCATTACTAAAGTATACAATACGGCTGGGCGTTTACAACCTTGAGCTGTGCTCCCAAGACAGCTGCTGTATTTTGGAGGTGACTAAAGGTGATTAGAAGTGAAAGTTCGTTGAGCTGCAAACTAATCTACATTCGATTGAACCTGAAGCGGCTGAAAGTGAATAGACAGGAAGGTAAGTAGTTAAGATAAGGGAAAGTTGAGTGGATTCCGCGCTTAATCAAGGCCAGCTCGCAGCTGACAAAGTACTGCCTCAGTGAGGTCCAGTACTGGAAGGAGGCAAAGGCTGGTGAAAGTGTGAGTTCGTTACAGAATTGAGAACATACAAATGCCCCACTCATTGTCACTTGGATCCTGACCAATGAAAGACCAAGAGGCATGAGTCAAGTTGAAAAAAACGCTGTCGAATCCAGCAGTACTCCCCTAGTGCTGACGCCCGCCTCTAAGCCCAGTACTGTAGTGTGCCCTCCTGCTCCTGTGAAAGATAACCTGCAGAAAAACATACAGGAAGATCAAAGACAATCATTGACAAGGGGCCAGGCTTGCCAGCTGCGGAAGAGCTGGAAAGAACTGTCTGAGAAAGTCTTCGAGAACTAGCTCGACTGAAAAGCATTACGCTTTTATCTTAAGTGACAGAAAAACTGGACATTAAGATATACGGTGATGATGTTCTGGTGTCTTTAGGCACTGCACATAGACAAGGTACCAGCCCGAAGGAATGGCTGGACAAGTTCATTGACTTCAACCAGTTGTTGAAATTCTGGAAGGCTGCAGGTGGTCTGTTCCTGACGCTGCTCAGTATAAACCTATTCGTTTGCAGTCACATCCTCACCGCACGTCTTGTTAGATCACTTCTGAAGGTGTGCAATCAGTGTTGGTGTGATCTGCTGTCGTTTATGCGGGGTGAAGGGTTGCAGCTGGCTGGCATAGCCAGGGAGATTGCCCGCATTAAGGGACAACTCAGTTTTCTGTGGAATTCTGAGCGCATACGGCGTAGCCAGGTCAGGCAGGAAAGGAACACCGTACCCGTCACGTCACAGCCTGTGACGGGTGTAATTGCTGGTCCAATTACCAGCCCAATCCATTTTCAGCTGGCTTGTGCATTTGCAGCTGGAATTGTAACAGGTTGTTGTGTGTCTTTAGGATCCCTTTGTTTGGGGATCTGGATTGGACACATTCTCTAGAGTGTATACACGTGGCCGTGACTCATCGGCCTTAACAGGCAGTCACACATAATGGCCATTCAACAGAGCGATATTAGATCAATGCAGCCATCAAGGATTAATTCTCAGTTTGTACTAAAATCCGCCAGTGAGCACAAGACACTGCAGTCCAATGCATCCAGGGGTTTGTAGGCTTGTATTGAGTGACTCTTAAGCTGAAATATTGAGAGCAGCATACGATGGCCTCACGGCTCACAAGTCTACATTGGACGGCTTTCTTCGCGGCATTGCCTCATACTGACACACACAACATGTCGCTGACGCGATGTTGAACTTGGGGAAGACACTTTGTCGATTTTGTTATGCACAGCTGTTCGCAACACTGCATAATGACCACCGTTTCACTGGGTGGATCACATATGCATTATGGTGTGCGACTTGTATGCACTTCAAGAATATTGTTTATATGCAAGGCATTCTGAATTTATAGAAAGAAAAAAATGCGTTTTTGAATTCACAGAATTATTTCTTCTGTGATGGGAATTTTGTGAGCATCAATTTGATTGTTGTGGAACATGCCATCTGATTCAGAGACAAATGCTATGGTTGGGTTTGTGCTCACAATTGAAGCACTTATACATTGCCAGTGAGTGTATGAGCAACTTTGGCATATGTTTTACGCAATGGGTTGCATTGTGGCGATGAGTAGGCATCTTTAAAGTGTCGTATTTCTAGTTGTTGATGGATGGTGGTCGTTGTCATGTGAAAAGAAGAGTTCTATGGGTGCAAAGAGATTCGAATTGTTTGGTTGCGGGGGTCGTTGCCACTGTCGACGAGGCTCTTCATTGTGGGAAGTGTGAACAAATATGTAAGCCCCGAGCGTTTTGTGTATGGTGTGGCCTTGCATCTAGCTGTGTGCCAACCCGTTGAAGCATCGGCGATCGTGGATTCGCGCTTCCCGTGTGTACTCCAAAGGGGGCTGTTTGAATCGCATCAACGGCCTTTCCTTCAAAACAACGTCAATTTGACGCTTTCCGTTTTTTGCGGGGGGGTCCAGTCCTGTGACGCTAAGATATTATATAATTGCAACAAAATCGACATAAGGTGCTTAACAAAAGGTGCTGATCAGCAGCAAAACACTCATGGCTTGCTCTTAAACCTCTCTGAATGTTCATTCTTCCAAGAGGTCCTTAGAATGTGTGAATTTACAGTCGTCAAGGTTGCTTGCTTTGCCTTAATGTCATTCAAAATTCCATTTTGAAGCCCACCCGAATTTGCACAAATCTGAGCATTTTTCCTTTTAAAAAATGTCTTGAAATTGTGCTCCACTATTAGGTAACGTTGTTGAGTCACCCTGGCTTCGACATAAGGATTGACGCTAAGGAGGGGAGGGATCTGAGCTTAACGTGAAATTGACGCTAAGCGTAACAAAATTGACATAGCGCATTCCCTTACGTTCATACCCAAGTCCTCTCATCAGTACTGAATGTGATATGGTTGAGCCGTGTGGTGTAATGTCCTTGCAGAGAATTCGCGAACAACACGGGGGTGGCCTTTAAAATACATGGAAAAAAATAAACGAAAAAAAATCGATTGCAATTGGCAACTGTGGCAGCTACATTTGCCTCTGGCGGCGCGGGCCTGGCACAAAGACAGCTGCGGAGTGCGCAAGGAATCAGGGTTAAAGTTGCCTGCCGGCGAGTATCCGGCGTGGTCCTGTCGATTCCCCAGTCGCAGCAAACATGGCCAAGAGGGACAAGAAGGAACAGGCACGGCGGCGAACGCTGATGGTCTCCGTTTGAGACATGGAGGATCCGCGTTGCGACCCTCTTCTGACGCCGCATGTGTCGTTCTGCAGTATCATGCGCGCCTCTGCGAGTTCCTCGATGAGTACGACAAGTGCTTCATTGTGCACGCGGACAATGTGGGATCCAAGCAGTTCATGGACATTCGCAGGGTGGGTCTCGACAGTGCTCTGGACTGGTACTGATTCTGAAGCCTGTTGACGGCAAAGTGGTCATATTCGAGGGCTGGTTCCTTGTTGTTCTGATCCGCTCCAAACAACCGCGTTTTGGTGCTGCCCAAGCGAAAAGTCAGGCATGTGCGTCCCGGTTTTCGGACCTTGGTGGCTTGAACTTGCTGAAAGAGATCAAGGGAAATTCTAAGAATGTGCGCAGCGAAGGTGGAGAAGTCACGGCACATCTTTCCTGGGCATTTTTCATTGCGGGTTTGCAGGACTTGTCCATGTACCGCAGGGTGGACAACTTTCTTTGGGCCGTCGTTTCCAACCCAGGGTTGATCGCATTGCCAGAAGAACCCAGGAACACCATGCCAATTACCAGTCAATTGCGCCTCGATGCAATGCAGGCAGTTCGTTTCTGAGATCAATTCCCAAGTTGACGGTGGAAATCCAATGAATTGTCGTGTTGAAGATCTCTTTTGCCTTGCATTCCACTTGCCCTGTGCATGTTACGTGGCGATGGACGGACAGTGTTAGGATTCAAGGTTTTAGTTTTTTCTGCACAACACACCACGATGCTTTGGTGTGAGCTGTTGTGCAGTGTCTGGTGGCTTTGTATTGCTTCTAGACGAATTGTTGTGCTGTGCTGATTTTGGCCTAAGATGGAGGTGGGTGCCTTGGGCAGGCAGACAGAACTGTGGAAATTTTTTTGCTCAAGTTGTCTGTCCTGTCTTTGTGCAAAGGGTCTTCGACCCAACAGCGTCATACTGATGGGGAAGAACACGATGATGAAGAGATCGATTCGACTGTACTGTGAACGCTCAGGAAACAAGTCCTGGGAAGCAGTTCTCGACCACCTGCAGGGAAATGTGGGCCTGTTGTTCACAAAGAGCGATCTCAATGAAATCAAGGCTGAGCTGAAAAAGTTCGTTGTGGGCGCGCCTGCCCGAGTTGGAGCCATTGCACCATGTGACGTGTTCGTGCCCCCTGGAGGCACTGGCATGGATCCCTCCCAGACTTCCTTTTTCCAGGTAGGTTTTGCATTGCCTGATCCACATGCACATGTGTTGATACAGGGCAGGAAGTGTGACAATACTACCATTTCTGTCCCTGTTGTGTGTAAGGATCCTTCTGTTCACACAAGACAAGTGCTGCATCTTGAAAGCTTTGTTGGAACACATCTGGGGCTCAGTTTTTTGTGTAGGGGTTTGGTGCTTGCTGACATGTGTACCCACATGCTGCTTATTGTGAGGGTGTGTGATCTACAGGCTCTGGGAATTGCCACCAAGATCAACAGGGGCACAATCGAGATTTTGAACCAGGTTCATCTGGTCCAAGAGGGTACCAAGGTTGGCGGTTCTGAGGCAACTCTGCTGGCTAAGCTGGGCATCAAGCCCTTTGAATATGGCCTGAAGATTATGCAGGCAGGTGTTGAGCTCATGTTTCCTTTGTGTGTCAGTGATGTTTAGCAGGGGGTTGGGGCAGGCCTTCACAGCTTGTAGGCACAACTCACAATTCTGACAGCAAGATCCCAAGGTTCAAGGGTCAACACCATATTATGCATCGCATGCCATTCTGCAAGTTTTTGTTGGGTTGTTGGCAATAACAAGTTGCTCTCCTCATTTTTGTTGGACGCCTGCTATTGTCTGAATTTGAGTATTTGCCACTGATTGGATTGAATCGAGTCATTGGTTCTTACTTTCAGGCCGTTGCAACTTGCCAATACAAGGTCACACCAGGTGCCCACTGTTGTCCATTGTCAGTCCTGTCAAAGCTGTCTGTTTGGGCCAGTTGTGGGCAATCTTTGCTGTCTGATACCCCCTAAGCCCTGTCATTCAAAGAGATAAACACATTTCAAGCTCGCCAGGCGTGGCCCTTGTTTAGGAAATGCACTACCCAGACACAGCCAAAACTGTGCTATTGTCTGATTCCTACTAGAATATCACGTACTCTGCAGGCTTCATTTGGTTATTCTGTTATTCTGGTCAGCTCAAGTTGAATAGGCAATAGCGTAGATTGTTGCCTTGATTCCTTGCCACAGTATTTGTTATTATGGCTCCATCTGTGCTGTACAGGTGTACGAGAACGGCAGCCTGTATGCTCCTGAAGTTTTGGACATCACTGATGAAATGCTGCTCAGCAAGGCTGAAGTGGCGATCCGCAACATTGCATCGTTGTGCTTGGGAGCGAATTACCCCACAATCGTGTCCCTTCCACATTCAATCATCAACGCCTACAAGAATGTTCTGGCAATTGCCGTGGAGACCGACTACACTTTCCCGTTGGCAGAGAAGGTGGGAGTTGGTGTGGCTTTGATTTGCTCAACTTCCAATTTCAGTCTTGCAATGGTTTTAGTGGTGCCTGTGTGCTGTCTGCTGCGTGGCGAATGTGTTCCTTGTGGGGAAACTATTTTCAACACCTGCACAGAAAGCTCTCTGCTGTTCAGACCTGCGCAAAGCAGTCGAAAATATGCAGCGTCGCTCCTGACAAACCTATATGCACCATGGCCACCTCATTGGTTGTGTTGTCTTGATACATGGTACTGTGATGGTACAATGATGGGGCTTTGTTGTGTCCTTATTCATCCAACGCACAATATTCGGCCCTTATTGGGTTAGACTGCAGCTACACTGCTGAGTTGATATGTGTCAATCTACTACCTCCGTCCCAAATGTCGTGTCGGAACTCCAGTTGCTGCTATAACTTTGCAAGATCAAATCATTCAGCCAATCCATAACTGTACTTGGATTATTGGCTTGATTTTGGGTTGAGATGAACCTTGATTGCATTGGTCACTCCCATGAACAAGACATTCATGTCGTTATAACAAATATGAGCCTGTCCAGCTCCAGGCAGGTCCTCAATTCCATGCATGGTTGCATGGGCCTTATTCCCATATGTCCCAACCCATTTCCCAGAAATTCATAAGGAACCTTGCTGTAGACAACAAATAGGCACTGCAGCCTTTGAAAAGTTTTGATGTCTTTGCTACCATTCTTTTTCTGCATTGTTTCTTCCAGTATGCGAATCATGTTTCCAATATTCCTGCTTTCAGCAATTGGCCGTTTTGCCTCAATGTAGGCCTTATCTCTGGTATGCATGCCCTTCCAGACCCTGGAAAGTCTACCAGGTAGATGTTGTTGCACAGATCGAGGTGTCTCTTGGCCCTTGGCCAGAAACATCGCGCGGTTCTTGCTGACACCCTAAAGGCTGCACTACGATCTGATCAAATTTCGCGTTGATTCTGTTTGGAATCAAGCCGCATCCTTAGTGTAGGCCAAACCAACAAAGCACACTGCTCTCCCAGTGACAACTAAGGTCGATTCATCTCTTGTGAAGGGCAGTACGGGCCCGCCATGCTTCTGCCCTAGGTGCCAACAAAATGCAAAACTGTGTTTCGGCTGCACCCTGCATATCGCAAGAACGGCAGCGCCCTTTGCCACGTTAGAGGGCTATTTGGATAGCTCATTGTATGGCGTGTCAAAGTAGTTTTGGTCAATTTTTCTGTCGTTTAGATCTCTGTTCGTGCAAATTTGAGAGCGGACACGGCTTTTGGAACAGAGGAAGTACAATTGTTGCCCTCTATATCTGGATCTTGGTGGAAAGGTGTGCTGACAGTGGTGATGACGCAGCCATCATACCCTGTTGTGGAATGCCTGGTGCTACCGTGGAGAATGACCTGCATGTGGCAAATAGAGCTCATCTGTTTGCCTGCTTTGTCTACAGTCCTGGAAGCCGAGACCGTGTTCCAATGGTTGACTGAGTATGTTCCATTCTGCAAACAGGTGAAAGCTTACTTGGCCGATCCGTCCGCATTTGCTGCGGCTGCTGCACCAGCGGCGGAAGAAGCGAAGGAGGACACAAAGGAAGCTGCGAAGGAGGAGGAGGAAGAGGAGGAAAGCGACGATGACATGGGAATCGGTTTGTTTGGCGACGACGACTTCTAGAGCGGCACAGTGGGTGGGTGGGCAGAGCTGTGGATGGTTTGGTGGAGCCACGGGAACAGCTGGCAATGCAGAGGCCGTGTGATCGATGTATGATCCCTCGTTGACTTGTGTCGACTCGAGCCAGGGCTGTGCATTCTTAAAGTGGAAAGGATTGGAAAGAAATGATTTGGCCGATCCGCACAATTGCAGTATCACAGCCCACGAGCCACGATTTGACGGAATTGGCTGTGATGACGACGGCGCAAAGATGGCAGGAATACGGAGCCTGAGGTGGTGCTGTACCGTTTTCATTGCATGTGTGTCGATGATTGAAACGTCCAAGGCTGTGCAGTTGCCTGTTTGGCTGCCATTTAAACATCAAGGGGCAAAGAACGACTATGCATCCACACCAGGTAGGGCAACACTGTTCTTACACAACTCGTGCCATCCGAACACCGTTTGGGAATCGACTCACTAAACAAATCCCCACCTCCTTGCACGTCACATGCACGGCCACATGGCGAACTAAAGACAGTCATTCTGTACAGAGTAGACGTCATTCCGTGCAAGACGCCAAGTTCTCAAGCTAATCGCTCTCACGGCATGCTGGCTTTGCTGCATTGCTCCTTTTCGTAAGCGGCGGCTGACCTCCGCAACTTCAGGGGCCTAAATCTTCCCCAACGTCCTCTCTGCCATTGCAACCACGACAGCCTCGGCCGGAATCTGCGAAAAGCCATTGGCCAGCACCCAATTCTGCGACCCAGAAGACGGGCCTCACACCCCCATCATGCATCACTTGATGCTCCCGCCCACTATGGTCGCCACTGTGCATGGGCCCTTGGAAGTCATGAACGGCGTCCCATTGTAGCACGCCACCCGATCACCATTTGTCGCGAAGTCCGGTTGCACCGCCTCGAACACTTTCTTTTTAGGGTTCAGGACGTCGTCAGGCTCGCCGCTGTATCCCTCACAGAAGACTCGCTCCCCAACGGGGACGCCCTCGGGAGGCTCGAGGAGCTCCACCTGCCAGGTAGCGAAGCACGTTCTCAAACAGCACAACGGGCAATCCAGGCCATGGCCAGTCCAACTCTGCGACATCCTTTTGCGGTGAAGTTTGCTGAATCGTCGGAACCCCGTCTCTAAGCAGCTAGGCCGGCCACTTTGACGGGCCCAACGCACTTGAAAGTGCGCGACACTCCGACAAGGGATACCCAGATGACCTGCCAGACTCGAACTGTGCTGTGAACATGTGTTCCCTCTGGACCCGATACCCAAACTGTTCTGCACGCTTATAACCTGCTCGGCAAAGTCAGATGAACAGGCAATGCGTACAGCCACTTACACACAATCGCCTGAAGTAGACATTGGCCCGGATCTACCCATAGACAGACAAAACGTAGTTCGGCGGCACACCCGCCTGGGTGCGCCACCCTCGCGTTCGTTGAGTTGACCGTCTGATCTGTCGATGGAGTGCATAGCCAATAGGTGATGCATGCCTTCCCGGATTCGCTCACGAGCTGCAGAACGGGAAGGCACCACGTGGGCGCGATTCTGACCTGCACTCTTCCCTGTTCTGGGCCGGGCTGGGCCAGCGGTCATCAAGAAGAAAGAATCGAGGACACCTTGCTAACATGGGGACATGGCACGAACAGGCACGCTGCAAAAAGGAGTTCAGCCATTTGTCATACCTTTTCTCCATCCGGGCTCGTGGCACACAGGATCATTGCATGGGATTTAATTCCTCGCATCGTCACGGGTTTCAGATTGGCAACCACAACGACACGCCGCTTCTGCATCTGCTCCTCTGGAATGAACTTCACGAGGCCACTGCACACTTGTCTGGGCGCCTCCTCCCCCAGGTCGATTTCTTCCACATAAAGTGAGTCAGCATCAGGGTGCTGCCACGCTTTGTTGATGAAGCCCACCTGCACAGCTACGATCCATCAAACAAGCGGCCAACGGTGCAACACGAGCATGGACAACACTGGGGGTCGGCCTGTACGAACAATTGCCAAAGTCTGTGTTCCACGTGCAAACGTGCACGATCTCTGGGGGTATCGTCAGCACCAAACACACCCAAATAGACTATGCTGGCCCCTATCGGAGGATGTGATCCAAGAACGGGCACTTTGGATGCCCACTGCCAAGAATTCAGGCACAATACAATACAGGATCGAATGCCAGTGCCATGTGATAAACAGGAACTACAACACACCCGCAGATTTATCCTTGACACATCAACAGGCTTTTCCTCCTTTGCAGGTGCGGCCCTCCCTTCCCCACGGCCCTTTTTCTTCTCCTTTTTGCCCTTCCCTCCTGCGGCAGCCGCCACCGCAGCACCATCCGCAGTTTCATCTCCAGGAGCCTTGCTTTCCTTTGATGATGAAGCGCCAGCATTCTTTTGCTGTGCTTTCGCCCTTTGCTTCCCCTTCTTTCCATTTGCATTTGCAGGATTTGAGCCCGCAGATGTTGCTGGCGCGTTTTTGGATCCAGAGAACCTAGAATCCCGCACCAAACAGGTCATCAACCAGCACATTCGCGACAACGATCCAATAACTATTCCAGAAGGAAAACTGACACCGCAGTCCAGTATCATTGACAGAATCGCAGAGCGCGTAACACAGTACGTAGGGGTGACTGCGTGACGCTGCGCAGCCTCCACAACAGTGCAACGGCGGTGCACAGCGCGGCTCGACCTGCCAGTACAATATCTCCAGGATCTCCAGCTCGCTGAAAGGCACTAGACACCAAGCCATCACCAACAACCTATCGTCCATTGGCTGGTTTAGTGCAATATTGCAAGGTACTAGGGTGCGAAAACACCCCTGTGGGTCTTGAGGCCACAGGTGTGGCAACTTCCCAATCCACAGAATTCTGTCCCACTGCCTCTTTTTGAATCCTTCTCTTTCAGCGTTGCCTCAACCTCGGCCAAGCCATGGTCTTCATGCCGGATCGGCTCCCAAACACATGGGCTTACCTGGCCCGGAACTCCTCTGCTGCCTCATCAGTAATCTTTGAAAACAAAGGCGCTGGTTCATTGATCTTGTGACCGGCCTCGAGCAATTTATCTGGCGTTGACACAAGCTCCAGATCGCAGTCTCTGAGACTGGTGGCATCCCAGCCCACATTCAGCTGCTGCAATATCCTCCTTGTCAGTGAAGGCATAAACGGTTGGAACAGAGCTGCCAGCAATTTGGCCACTCCAGCGCCCGTAGTGACAAGTGTCTTGCATCTTTCAGGGTCCTTCTCAACAATCTCCCACGGTTTGTTGTCCTGTGCAGTGGTAGCATTGTGTCAATGGCTATGAGGTCACTCGCAGCTGGTCTGTTGAGGCACTTGCAAAATGCCCTATTTTGTCTGTGGAAGGTTGTTTCCAAGGATATGGATATCATGCACAGGCTGATAGCTGCCACAAACATGTGCTCCACAGTTCTGATGCACGCTGGTTTGTGTTGCACTTTCAGCACACCTGGGTGGTTTTCAGGTTTCTACAACTAGGACTGATATTTCAAGCTGAATGTGCAAAAGTGAACAGGACACCACTTGCACTGAATGCTGTACAGGACGAGTCTGAGCACCAGCAACTGTCTGAATGCTCCAGTCTTGAAATACGACACTGACAGCCACCAATTACCTGCAGGAACTTGTTGCCGACGGCTGAGACCTCCATGGCAAGGAACAAGCCAGCCCTCATTTGTATTTTTTCCATTTTCTGGAGGTACTCCTTCACTTTTGCTGAAAGCTCTGAGCCCAAAGCAGATACAACTTCCTGTCCTTCATCTGTTGACCCAGGAATGGTTCGATCGAAGAACTTTTCTACAAACTTCAGGGCACGATTAATGAAGTTCCCCTGCAGCACAAGTTGCGAGGCATCACAATGCATATGTGAGAACAGGGCTCCGCTGTTCATATACCTGGACCAGGATAACCTGCCATGTTCTCGAGCATACAACTGGCAGTTTGGCAATCAAGTCATCGACTAATGTCTCACGTTAGATGCCAAAGATGAGCCAGAGATGCCTGCCATTGCCAACCCAAGCAGGCAGTTCACGCCCTTCATCCCCAAACCCATTGTGCACATGTCAGGTTGGTAGTGCATTTGGTGGTCCATGAGCTCTGGGTCGCAGGTGTCCATTCGTATGCTTGACAACGGGATATCTGCCCTACTTTGCTGCCAACCAAGCATGTGCTCGTTTCTCTAGTTGAATACTCGTTGGCTTGCCATGGAGCCATATCACCATCTGAAATAGACTTGTTGTTCCGAAGGGTTGATACTATTGAGGAACACAGCTCATAACTGCAGCACACACACCACATCCTCACAACACATTGGCGCTCACCAGATTCTTGAGCAGCTCGTTGTTGTTGTGGGCCACCAAATTTGACCACACAAAGGCAGTATCTTGCTGTTCCGGCCGATTGGCCAAGAGGTAGTAGCGCCAGACCTCAACAGGAATTCCGCACTCTCGTGCATCATTACCAAACACACCTTGCCCCAACATCAACAGTCAGATATTCTTGCAAGAAGAATGTGCTGGATGACTGGAAAACAATGGTATCCACCAGCACATTGATGGTTGGATTCTGCTGACAAGAATACAAGAACGCAAAAGTTTCGCAGTGGTAGGTGATTCTGACAGGCCCCTCCTCTTTGGTGCTGACCTTCAATGGCAATAGATTCTTTCATCCATCCTTTGTGGGCAATCACCATTTGAGGTCCACATCCCCTTGATATTGTAAGGAGTCAAAAGGCCTTGTATTCTTCTGTTAGGTTGGATGTGGTGCAGCAACCCTCAATTGCAACTGCAGAAACTGGCATTGGGATCAAAAACAGACTAATCAAGGTACAACGCTTGCAAATGGTGAAATCCGATCCCCTTTGACAAGAAACAGCGTTTGATTGGCAGCATTCAATGTCTGTATGTCCATTGCATACAATGGAGCATTGATGCAATTCGCCAATCTGTGTGAGATTCAAGGAAAACAGGTGGAAGTTGCGTATTCTTACACCAGGGCAATACCATCCAAAGGCATGCGCGATGCCATTAGGTGCCCTTTCTGTGTGTAGATTGCTACAATAGCCACAATCAAAGAATAAGGGCAGGAAGAAAAAGTTCTCCATGTGCTCACCTACACCATGGGTCTTTGAGAACTTTCCATTCTCGTAGTTGAGATACTCCGTGACGGATATGCTCTTCATCATGGTCCAATTCTGCTGTGTGCCAATGAGAGTGGCAGGAAAGATAACTGTGTGAAAAGGCACATTGTCCTTTCCCATGAACTGAACCAACTCCACCTCCTGTGCATAGTCACAAAGAAACTGACTCAGACATGGTAAGCACTCATCCGCACTTAGGAGCACATTCCTGCTGCACCAAGTCCAAGACTGTTTGACAATTGCTCCTTGTGTAAAAAGTTGATGTATCAAATAACCAAACCATCAAGTGCGCACTGATATCCCATGTTGAAACCTGAAGTTCACAACAGCAAGGACATCTTGTGCTACCAATTATGCCCCGCCATGCTTATTGTAAGGCTAATTGTATCAACAATCGTAGCACCATTGAATCTGGCACCAAGTGTTTTGTTCTGAATCCACTTGGTGACCTGGCACATTCTGCTTGGGGACATGAATGATTGAGAGCAGACAATCCATGGGATGCACACATACTGAAAAGTCGACTTGTAGCCTTCAATTCCTGTTATGCTCTGTCCAATCAGCAACCAGGCATTTCGTCCTGGAAACAGATGTATTGTTTAATGGCATGTACTTCAGCCAGCCTCTGGGCTGGAACACTGGCCCTGTGGTGCACTATGCTGCCACCATCTGTGCAACAGTATGGTAACCATGAACAAGATCAAAACCACGAGTACTCCATCATGAAAATGGGGCCAGCAAGTATGCTCCCAAAGGCTGGAAGAAAATCATCGAACGACATCTGTATTACATAGCTAGCTTGCTCAACGAACACAACATCTTGAGTGCACCTCACACCTGATGAAAATCTGCATTGGGCAGCACGCAAACATCCAAAACCAAAGTGCCAGAATAAGGCTGATTTTCGAACTCACATCTGGGTTCTTCCACCATTTCTCCCAGTCTGGAGTATAGTCTGCAGTAATGGAGATGTAACCAATTGGGGCATCAAACCACACATAGAACACCTTGTCCCTGTACCCATCCATGGGAACTGGTGTGCCCCATTTCAAATCTCGCGTGATGCACCGAAGTTTCAAGCCATCGCGCATCCAGGCATTTGTGACCTGAGGCGAAGATGAAAAACACACAACCAGATGAGAATCACAGCAGGCAAGCACTGAAGAACAACAACATCCACAACAAGATTTCTGTGGTGAGGCCTCTTGTCCAAGGTGTATTGAGAGACCTGGGGCAAACAGCTAAACAATAACTGTACATAGTAACTATAATGACCAAAGGCAACTCCACAAAAAGCAATACTTTCTCTGTGTGGAATTAGATGCAGGTGTCGGACTGGGAGGCTGCACTGATATCACGTAATTCCTTCTTCTTGAAAGTCAACACATGGTACCAGCTATGAGTTAAGTTAGTATACAATCCCAAAATTGTAGATGACAGGCAAGTAGGGCCAGTATGGCAGTACTTCAAAGCCGCCCAACTTGGAACAGAAAGCCAAAGGTTTCTCAGTCTGGCCTGCCACGCCAACAACGGCATCCTTGATGCATATCCATCATTGGGGCTAGTAGACTGTGACACCGTGGGGAGAGGGGCCCCACCAGATTGGGCCCTTCCAGATGGAGGACAGCCTGAGAAAAAAATTGGCTTTCAAGTCCCAGTTTTGCCTGTTAGAGGTGTTGCTATATTGGATGTACGCATCCAATTTCTGCGAATGGCAACATTTGACAAAGCTCCCAGTAGCTTCCTTAGCTCGATTTTTGAAATGGAGAAAAAGAACACGAATATCAATGCAGCTTCTTGAACAGGCGTGCGCATTTGCATGGATCAGAGGTACAGAACGTAGGACATCTTTTCATGATAATATCCACAGAAATTTCTATCGAATGTTCCACTGCCCTTGACTATACTAGCAAAATAACATAACCACTACAGTTTGTTTACACTCCAGTGTCAAATCTCCAGCACCAAACGGCAGCAGTTAGCTAGCACTTCATAAACAGATTGGACATAGCATCAGAATTGTTCACCGGAAACATGTCATGGGAGGCCAATTGTTTCTCTGTGGAATAGAAAACTTAAGTACACCTGCAAGCAATTGTTGCTCCAGTCTCCCTCCTTGGCTGTCTTGTCAATGTACTTGCCCAGTTTGTCTGACAGCTGTGGTAAGTCCAAGAATATGTGCCGTGTCTTCTTCACAATAGGGGTTGTGCCCGTGAGTTTGCATTTGGGGTCAATGAGCTCAATTGGGTTCAGAAGGTTGCTGCACTTGTCACACTGATCCCCTCTGGCATCCTGGCCATGCAAAACATTCAAGAATGTTAGTCGTAACACAGCAGCTTGAAAGGCACTGACAAATTGATGCTGCTTTAGCAAGCACGGATTCTGATTGGTTGCAACACAACTGGAAGGGCCGACCATCATGGAAATGATATGAAGCAGGCTTAATCCAGTAAGTTTAAATGGTGTGCGGTGCTGAAAACTGCAGTGGAAGGTGGTGATCATGCAAAAGTGCTATGTTCAATGTCCACGGGACCTTGCAAGGAAGGATGGGCTGTTGGGGTGTTTGAGCAGCTTCAACTGGGTTTCGTATCTACTGCAGGATGGCTAGACGGGCCTCCGTTGGTTGATGATATGGGACTGGTGACGCAAGGTGGCAGGCAGATAGAAGGTGCGGATGTTGCCTTGTGGCTGGAGCATTGAAACAAAGACTGTGGTGAGTGTTTCTCATCTTGTTTCAGCATTCTCACGGGTGCATCCGAACGGCAACTCCCCACATGCTGGATTCATATCTATGCCATTTGGGGACTGTACATGGCCGGCCTTGTGGGATATTGTACATTGTGAATTGCGGGAGACGACTTCATCTTGGCTTCAACAGCAGCATCGCCTTACCTCGTAACCGCACTTTGGACACGTGCCGGCAACGAACCGATCCGCCAGGAACTTCTGCAGGGGCACTGAAAATAACTGTTGCATCTCTTGTTCAATAAGCTGACCATTGTCTTTCAGACTCTTGAAAATGTCCTGTGCGATCTCTGTCTGAAACCTTGTTGGTGTGCGCCCAAACTTGTCAAAACTGCAGTCAAACCACTCATAGATTTCCTTGTGGATGGCGTGGTACTTGTCGCATACCTCTTGGCAGGTCATGCCTTCCTCATAGGCCTGGCCACGCAACACACAAACCAGTCGCATACTGAAATGAACATGCCGATAATGCACTCTCAAGGGCATGCTGTTAACAACAGCCAAACCAAGGAATACTAGCAGTTCATGCCCTTAAGCTATGCACACACATTGACAGCAGCCAATGTGCATTTCAAGCCACTCATTCTGCAAATGTCAGCAAAAGCACTCGGGGAAGGATAGATCGAGTACCCAACAGCTGGCTTGAATATGGTGAAACTGCCAAGCATCACAGCGTCTCTAGTCTGCATGTGTCAGCCACTGAGGTGAGGCTGTTCCTCTAAAATACTGGGGAATCACTTCACCAACAAAGCATGTCTGTACCATCTTTCACAGTCTATGCAACATGCCAAACTGTGGTTGTTGCCCACAGCCTTCCACACAATCCCCACCTTTGTTTCAGTTGCAGTTCCATATTCATCTGTTCCGCAGATGTAGATTGCATTGTACCCCCTTGCTCGACAATACCTTGCGTACACGTCAGCACTAAGGACACAACCGATGATGTTTCCCAGGTGTGGCACATTGTTCACATAGGGAAGTGCGCTGGTGATCTGAAAAGAAGGGTAGCACACCAGTCAGAGGCTGACACCAGATGATCAGCGCATGTATACCACATGGCCACAACAAGATACAGTCAAGGAGCCATAGCAGCCATGCACCCACAATGGGCATACTCAAAGTAAAATATGTCACACTGTTTGATGCTTTCACCATTAGGAATGAATCAGCGTCCTTGACACGTTTCCATAACAAATGTTCCTTGCTGAGACAGTTGTGTCAGCTCCATCACATGCAAACTTGAACCTTTATTCACCAGCAGTGCTCTTTTCTTTGTTAATCGTCTGCGATGCATAGTCCACAGTTCCCGCCAAAAAGTTAGCACAACTGTCTTCACGATTTGACCCATAGCTCCGAATTACTTCCAACTGGCCACAAAGGGTGTGGTGCGCAATGAAAGCAAAGGATAGAAGCGAATCCTGGAAATGGAACCATAACGGCAGGCAAAAAGGCAACATTATGTGCACCTCTCACAGCAAAGGATGCAAAGAGGCTGCTGTTGAAGTAGGAAAGGACTGCTGTGGAAATGTCCAATTTTACAGGACAAAATGCACCTTGGTTGATCCTGAAAATTTCAAGGTACTCACCAAAATGTTCCTCTGGCCAGGGATAGGCACTTTGGGACTTGATGCTGCCCGCGTGGCAATGTCCTCTTCCACAACTTGGGCAAAGGTTGTGGCTGGGCATCCATCCAGAATCTGTACAATCGAAAGATAAGAGTGATGTCCTCAAGTGCAAATAGCAAACAGTAGTAGTGGGATTCACACCTTGTGAATCGCCACCCCACTGTGTGCGCATGCCATTGTTCCCCCAGAGCAAGCGTCTCAGCATCGGCAACCACGATTCCACATGCATGCCAGCACAGGTGACTTTGGTCAATTAATAGCAAGGAAAGGAGGTGCATAAAAGTTGCGCCTCGCCACGCATGGAAATGTACAACTGTGAGCAGGTACACGGGACCACCATTGTTCAGTTAGCTGCGGTGATACTTTCACAGGAGTTGTGACTTCCTTGGCAGAAACAGCACACACCGGGGGCACAGGAACGGAAACTGAATCTGTGATTTCTGATTCTGGCCTGAAGTCCCAAATTCCATCAGCCTTTCAGAAAGCGCAATATAGTTACCACCTTCCACAGGCCAACAAATGTCAACAGGTGCATGGATGTTCTGCAGCTGTACCCGTTTTCCTGCAGCTTGAAACGCTGCAAGCTTTTCAAGACCGCTGAGGTACTCCTTGAGGGGCTCCTTCACACAACCGCTGTCCATAACTGGTAGTAAAGTGCAGAAAAGCACCACCTGCACAAATCGTTGCACCACATAGTAAAAAGAAACTCTGTCTATCTATCATTGCGAATGTCAGTTATTCACTGTGCAACTCTCTTGGCATTGGCCAGTGCACTCCCTGCTTTAATGCATCTGACCCTTAATTACGGAAGCACAATCACCATCGGTACCAATGAATGTTTAGATGGCACAATGTGGTCAGACAAATAGGCGCCAACACTGGCAGTTCTTTGGGCAAACTGGTCGGACTATGGGAGTACTCTCCTTGTGAAGGTTTTCTGCTGCTTGTGGTGAATGCCCGACATCGTGTGAGAGGTGCAAAGGCTGTGCTGTGTTGTGTCAATTGACAATTGCAGCAACCAAGATTTTCTGAACATTATATAACATTGAATTAAATGTGCTCTGTGTCTGCAGCTTTCAGTGATAAAACGTGCAGCCAGTGTACCAGCCAGGTAATATACAGCCGATGATAGGTCGACTGGAAACAAGCTGATCAGGATTTATATGTTTCAACTTGTGTTGATACTCACATCTGCCAGTGTCAACTGCTCTCCAACAATGTGGCTCTTCCCCTGGACGGCCATGCACACAACATCCAAAAGCTGTGCCAACCCATCTCGATTGTGCTTATAGATGGCCTTTCTCAACTGTCGTTCTTCCCACTCGATCCATTCTCGAATGGAGAACTCATGATCAGCTGGGAGCAGTGCTGATCCACCTGTGGGATGCATCCACATATCTCCTGAGAATAAAAGTTATTCAGCTAAGGGGCTTCCTGTGGGAGATGCCAAAAGCAACACATACTGACAACTGCATGGGCACGACAACACAGGCGTCAGCGAATGCAATCTGAAGCTGTTCATAAGAAACAACGCATTGATGTTGATTACACAAACAGATTCTGCCCCCCTGCCACAATTGTTGAGTAGCGCTAGCTGCTGCTGCTGCTGCTGCTTGCCAGGTGCACACAATTCAAATCTAGCCACACCGCTCACAACATCCAGTCCAGCATCTTTCGCTGCCATTGATCCAACCCAAGAACCAAAAACAGTTCAGCAATATGCAGCTGCCGGATGCAGCTTCTGAAGTCAAGACGTGTGGGTCTCAACATCTGGGTCTCATTTGAGTGGCAGATGCAGCTACCTGTCCACTCGATGCTGAAAACAGAGGCCCTTACAAACGTTGACCATTGGCGGTTGCGGTTTGCTTGGAAAATTCATACCCTGATTTCGCAGTCACATTCATAGATCGATAAAAACTGTGCGCAATGCTGTAGCACAAACCACAATGCACAAATTTGGAGGCCACGACGATGCACACAGAATCTTGGACGCAGATCATTACCCACCCAAAAACTCGGCAATCGCGTTTGCGTCCGTGAGAGCCTCTCCATCAACCACCAGCTGCCTCTTCGCCGAGCAACTAAACACGTCGCGCAGCTGCGACGGCCCAGACCAAAACTCCAACTGGATGTCTCGGCCAGCCGCTGCCGACGCCACAAGGGCCTTCGCTGATTGTGGATCCCCACGACGGGTGCTCAGCACCGCCATCGGAGACCTGGACGGACAGCGACAGTCCGGGCGCCTGTCGCAGCCGAGGACAGGGCTGCGGCCAGAGGGTATGGTGGGCCGACGGCATCAAGGGCACTGCAGTTCGAACGAGCAAGTAACCATGCTGAAGCTGCGCGGAAAATGGAGAACATTTTTAAATGCAAAATCCAATGGCGGCAATTGTGGCTCTTCGTCAACACGGCAACCCGCAATCAGCAAGATACTGTTTGCAGCAGTGCCCTTGACGCTGCGCTTCTGGTATGGCACTGTGAGATTAACTAAAGGGCATACTTCCGCTTGCCACTTACGGGATGGGTGTGGCAAGTGCTGTCGTACATGGCAAGCTTGTCGAAAAACGTGGCCACGACTGGCCTTTGCTTAAGAACACGGTGAAGGATTTCCAGTAATTTCCGTAAAGCACTAGTTGTAATTTAGATACATTGTTCATTACCCATTCTGTCCGTTGTGAAAGGGGCGGTGTTCATACTACCTCCGCTTCAAAAATATTGTCGTTTTTTCAAATCCTGCCGTAACTTTGTAGAATCAAATCAATTAGCAAATCTAGAACCGGATTCCTTAGTCGACTTTGGATTGATGTGGATGCTTACTGTATTAATCATTGCCATACAACATGAAATTCACAGCCTTATCAAAAGTGTCCATGTTTGCCCCCGCTGGGGCCTCAATTCCCCCTAGTTTTTTGCTCACCTTATGCCCATATGTGTCAGCTAATCTCCACAAATTAATCAAGAACCTTGTTGAAGGCAATAAATAGGCACTACTGAAACTTTTCAAGAGTTTCGGCATCATTGCGATCATGCTTGTTGTGGACCATATCTTCCAATATGCTGAATCATGTCTCCAGTTGTCTCCGATTGGCCATGCTGGCACCAACCTAAGCCGTGTTTTGGTTAAGGAAGACACTATGTCGATTTTGGTACGATTAGTGTCAAATTGACGCTAGGGTTTGAGGTGGGTGTGGTCCAGACCTGTGATGCCAAAAGATTATGTTATTGCCACAAAATCGACATAAAAGAAGGTGCCCAAAAACACCACTGATAGGCAGGAAACACCCCATGTTTTCTTCCTAAACGTCCTTCAAATGTTGGATCGTCAAAGGCCTTAGAATGGCTGAGAATGGGTCAATTTGCAGCCATTGAGGCTGCCCGCCTCACCAATAATGGAATTTAGAATTCTACTTTTTTACCACTGAAATCAGCGCAAATTTGGTTGTTTTTTGTCCTAAGAACCACTTGAAAGTTGCACACCACCGTCCGGAAATGTTTCTGAGTCATCCTTGCATCGACATGAGGATTGACGCTGGGGGGGGGGGCTGAACCTGTCATCAAATTGACACTAAGCATACCAAAACGCACATAGTGTCTTCCCTTATCATCAGCATGCACGGCCTTTTCAAACCTCAGTACATCTGCTAGGTCAATGCTCTTGCCCTAATCTAGGTGTCTCTTGGCCTTCAACCACAACATACACACAATTGTTGTTGACACCCGAAAATCTGCAGCAAGCCTGCATTTTTGCTTTGCGGATTCTGTTTTGAGCTTACCCGCATCTTCAGTGTAAACCAAACCACCAAGCCAACCATCTTTCCTAGCAATAGCTCAGCTCGATCCAAATCCTTGAAGAGCAGGACGACCTTGCCATGCCCTGCCTCGGGTCTGGACAAAACTTCAAAGTCGCACTTCAGCTCTGCTTGGAGAATCACGAGAACGGTGGCGCCATTTGCTGTGTCTCAGGGCTTCCCAGATAGATCTCAATATGGCACATCGAAAGTTGTTCCGGCCAAATTTCAGACGTGCGAATTAGAAAACGCAACAATACTTTTGAAATGGTGGTGGTATGCAAGTCCACAGGGGTTCGAGAGTAGTCCGATGCAGACGACGAACCGACACCGTAGCGTTTCGGGATACAGCAACTTTAAAGAATTTGTTCTATTGGGGCGCTTAAAGCATGGCTAGTTTGTTTCTATCCCTTTCGTTTCATTTTGTTTTTGTTGAACTGGCAGCTGAAAGGGAATGAACAATGCAAACCAACGCCAAACTTTGTGCGGTCACGTTTGCTGCCAGGAAGGTTCGGGTTTGTCCCCAAAAGGTAGAAACAGCAAGAAAAAAATGCTCATACAGACGCGAATTGCTGGACATCTTTGCATCATTCGCTCTGTCTTTAGCTGCAATATGCTGTGCATATGGCCACCAGCTGGAATTTGCCTGCCAAGAACGAACACCATTGGGCAGAAATCATGGGCCCAGTCATTCGCTAAGCACAACTACAAACATAGATTTGGCAACACAGCAGGCCCTTCAATACTAGGCACCACTTGCCCTTATGCACTGGATTGTCACCCCCATTCTCTGCCTTGTAGACGGCATACCCTCAAAATGAACCAAACATAGTGGCGTAGGGCATGATTTTGCCAGTGATTTGATTGAATGTACAGCACCATACAGTGCAGGTGCAGTGGGCAGGCAATGCACACAAGTTGGACAGGGGAGGACAACAAGTATGACTGCATTCGGTTACAGCTGGCCAGGGGCAGAGAGCACAGCAATCAGTTCGATACTGACTGGTACTGAAAGACACCTGCTTTGTCTAAAGCCCTGATACCCCAGGAGAATGCCATTCAGCAGTGGGGCTCATACAACACGAACACTTACCAAAGAATCAATCCATGTCCCACTCTCAAGACTCAGGTATGGCCCTAAAGAATGGCACCACCCAAGAGGACAGCACTGTTGTGAGCCCAATCGCCTTTGTTCAATATCAATCCTAACATGTTCTGCAGATGGCTGCGTAGGGCGCCCTGCAGTCCACTACTACCCTTGAAGAATGAATCGGTTGATGCCAAAATTGCGGGCCTGATAATCAGTGAGGTGTCACTAGAAGCAGTACAATAGCCTGAACATCGCCCCGTGCAGACAACAAAAATCCAGAAAAGCTTGGCCCCGTAAAGTGTGCTGATGTTGGTCACCCAGGAACTCAAGGTCCAGCATTTGAGAAGCGCTGGACATCTGCAACGAAACCAGAGATGATCCGCTACATATTGAATCCCAAACTCCGAAGTGACCTGAAGCTAAAGTGCTCCCATACTTCATATTGGGCAACAGGGAGCATTACTATGCAAACTGTACTATGGAATGAGCTACACCATCTGCGATTCACGTGTTTTACCAAGTGGGTCTCCTGCCGAGGGCAGAGATGGCAAGAGACTGGCCATGGCCCATGTCCAAGGCATGCAAGAGGAATTGAAGGACATACTGCTTGCTTTCCAGGCTCCAAATCAGGGCTGAAATTTGTGTGTATTACTTTGCCATCGTGTGGTGCAGGGTCTTTGGACTGGCTCCCTACCTGCCTGAAATAGGCAGGCAGGGGGGTGTTCCCACAGAACCTTGTGTTGAACGACGTCTGGGGACCCCACCAATACGTCCGTACAAAGAGACTGATCTGTCGATGAGCGAGTGCGGTTTACAGCCGGACCGGGTTCACAGGCCGCATTTTCGAGCACAGCAACTGGCCCACACTCTGCAGAAGGCACCGAGCACCTGGGTGCAGCCAATTCCTGAGCAACGTTGTCCAAGCACAGATCATTGGGGCCTCCAAACAACCCCGAGGACTTGCGCGTGCCGTCAATGGCCGCCAGGGAAGTTCAGGCTGCCTTGGGTGGAGAAGGGAATCGGTTCTGCGCCTCGGATACAGCTTGTACCCCAGCGCTGGCGCGGGAGCGCAAGACTTGAAGGGTACCCTGACGAAGGTTACAAAGGTTGGCGCCAGCCTCTGACACATCACTTTGGAGACGGTGAGCGCTGGACCGGCGCGCCCACGGCTCCATGGATCCGCGAATCGTCAACGTTCCATGGACGTGCTCCGGCCAAGGGGTGTGAATGACCACTTCAGGCTGCACACATGCACCAGAACCCACTCGCCCACAGTCACGTTCGATTTGTGCGATTCCGTCATCGGGTACCATCCACACCAGGGCAACCACAAACCCAATAATCAAAATTCACGCGCGCCTTCCCGTCACTGTTTGCGCATCACCAAGCGCGCGCACAGCCGGAGCTGCCCGGCCGTGGTCGTTAGATCCTAGAGATGAAGGGGGTGCCTCGGCCAAAGAACGCGCCCACGTGTACGGAAACCAGTCTGCTGTGCTCCAGCCGGATCATCTCCTCGTGCAGGCATGCGCTTAAGTCCCACCGCTACCTGGACCAGACCTGCGAGCCTGTCGCAGGGAGAGGCCTCCACGGCGTCGCCTTCGCAGCACGTCGAAACGCGCCCACCGGGCCATGACTGAGAACGGGCAGCAGGCAGTGCGTCCGTGCAGAGGAGCGAGAGGGCTGGGGGGGCGGTGCGCAAGGGCGCCACCATTTATCGCGCTTGATTGCTTCATTGAGGGAGCAATGGCACAACGTGACAGATACACAGTTGCTGGCACTCCTTGCGAGAAGCCCCGGTTCAGAAGTACTGCAGCGCTGGGGCCTCCCGAAGGTGGCTCATTATTCCGGTCGATTGACGCTTCAATTCAGAAGCGCTTGCCGTGCACATGTGGATGGGAGGGAAACGAGTGATGCACTTGGGGGAGAGCGGGTCACCCCCAAGCAGAACAGAACGCGCCGAAACAGGAACAGCATACGGGAACGGCATCAAAAACACCTGGGCCAAAACACACCGGGGCCATCGCTCCATGCGGTCAAATTACCTTTGCGAATCGGCGTGCAGCTCAGCTGTGCTTACTCGCCCGGTGCTCCGCATCGTGCCAGCGGCTGCGTCGATTCGAAAGGACGTCCGAACAAAGGAAATCTCTGTGCACAACTGTGACCAGCACGGATCGCAGTACCAAACGTACTCTTTGCACATCAGCACAAGAGAGCACCGCTTTCTCGACGTGAACGCTTGTCCCAAGTGTCGACCGTGTCTTTGTCCCCACGGGGGCGCGTTTGCCACTGGGCGAAGGGGTGTATTGGACGATTGGGAACAGGTTAGTACATTGTTCAATGCATGGAGAGCCAGCGGGGGCTAATGTTGATCTCCACGTTGTCGCACAGAAGGTTGGGTGGTTGAAGCATTGGCCATAACGACCACGGCAATGGCAGTGGCTCAAGTTCTAAGCACAATGAGTATCACCAATGCTCCTGCACAACGAGGAGGTTGTGCCACAACCTCTATTTCACACTCAAACTCACAGTTAAATGACCGTCCAACCTACAAGAAAAACAAGCCTGAAACAAACAACATTGATATATATTGGCAGATGAAGAGCGCACCAGCAGTTGAGCCCCCTCATGCCCCGATCCCCTGCTCTCTTAAGCGTAGTCTTATTCAGGGCGCGGTGTGTGATCCCACTGTCAACCCCCAAGACCCATCCACCAGCCCATGGCGCAGCTGCATGCATGAATTTGTACGACAATACAGGAAAGAAAACTGCCCCAACAAGCCTTCTTTCTCTGCGCCCAGTCGCTCAACAACATAGCATCGTTTCAAAAAGATCGCCAGTTCTTGGTGGCGGTGCGTGCCTGTATCTTCAGCAGCGTCGCCCTCCCAGGCCTGACAGCAGAGCAGTTGTACACTCTCTTGCATCTTCTGCCTGTCCCAGTCGCGCCCTGGGCTCCTCTGCCAGTCGACCCACAGCGCATACCATAGCTGTCTGCTCCGCTCCTGCAGACGGCCCCAATAGTACCCATTCCCTGTCGCTTGCTCCAGTCTCAATACCAAGACGAACAGTGAATATGAAAACCACGGAGACAGTCTGTGCCTCCGCTGCAACCAAGTAGTTCATCTTCTCAATAACGCAATGCAAAAGTCTGTCCTTTCTACAATGTAAACACCCTTTGCCCTGGACAAAGACTGCTACATGGCAGCATGCAATGTGATGCTTTGATCCCTTTCCCTCTGACACTGTCCAGCCCTTCCTGTGCGACTCAGGAACCTGAAGCAATGCTGAATCGAGGATGCACACAATAGAAACAAGCTGTGTGAAGCCAGAAGACATGCATTACTCTGCTGGGTGTGTCAGGTGCAAAGAGCAGCACCAGATCAACATTGTTTGAACGAATCGATGGTGTTCCAACAAATTCATGCCGTAGCAGGTGGGCTCATCGATTGTGCAACTTGTGCTTGAGCATCGTTTGCAGGTGGCTGCATGTGTATGGACCCCGTCGTCCCATCAACAACATCCACTTTCACCTGTGTGCATCATCCGCCGTTTCAATTTCAACGCCCTCCGTGAGTGCACAGGGATTCCCTGCCAAATAGTGGCTGCTCAAAACCGTTCCATCGCAGGCAGATTCCAACCCAGCTCACTTCTGCCTCTGTAATTCATAACCTCCAATGCAAGGCACAGAGATGGCATTTGCACTTACACACTTGGATGCAACACTTTACAGGCTGTAAGCTGAAATATGAAGGGCATCAACAGTGGCCCCATCGCAACTGTCAAGCACACGCCCTGCCCGCTGGCTTCCCAGGAAAGGCCCCACCTCAAATGGCTGAGTCACCATTGGTACACCTTCAGCCTCATTTGGGACGGGTGCCAGGTGATCGCGCGGCTGCATGTCTTGCATCTCCATGGTGGGCGTGTGGTGTGGTGCCGGGGTCTGTCCAGCTGTGCGATCGTAGCTGCGCGTGCGCCCCTTCTTCAAGTCCTTGGGCTTGCGATTGTTGAAGAAATTGCTCAGGCGCTCCTGTGCACATGTGTTCCCACAGTTAGCACACTGCAACGAGTTGACAGCTCCTGCAGCCACGTCAGAATCCCAGCAACAGGCCATTTGCAAGCCGACGACCACAGAGGTTGCCAAACAGATGCAAATCCTCTTGTTCAAAGAGACAACGACATTAAATATTGTTACCTTAGTGACAGTGTACTCATCACAAAACTTCACCCGGTCTTCCCAGGAGATGGCCGTTATTGACCAACCCGCCCTCTCTGCCAGTTGTGTCATGGCAGCCACTTGTTCTTCACTAAACCGCTCCCGTTGGCGTTTCCGGCCAACCTCCTCCTCTGACTTGTGCCTCTGAGGTGTCTCGAAGGCCCTGACGGCAGCACACAACACCTGCCATTGTAACCGGCAGGTGCACAGACACATGCCAAGGAAAATGGCCAATGCTCACCAAACATCGTTGCTCAACAAGATGCTAATGATCTGCAAAGCAGATCCCTCCCTTGGAACTTCAGCGGCTGCTGTTCCCTGCCTGCTTGCATGGCCGTGACCCTTCCTTGACATATAACAGCACCAAGAACCTGAACCATAATCCTGAAGCCTTGTCTGGTCATCTGGCTGGATATGCAACAGATGGCGTCACATGGCATTGCAGATACATGCCACAAACACAGGGATTCGGGTGGATAAGCATTCAGTTTACAGCAGACACTGGGGGCTGAAGAAGACAAGGGCTGTGCCAGTGAATGCTTGCAACAGGCAAAATGCTGATACTGGCCAGCATAATGGTATCAGTCCCATAATCTAGACTTGCCACTGGCATCCCTGTGTGTGCAATGCATTTGAGCCACAGCATTGCTTTCATTGACACTGATGATGAATTGGGGACCTGATGTCTAATCTGCCTCCCCAAACAGTCTGTATGTCACAAACACATGTGCAGCAACACTTGCATGTCCCTGTCACAGCAGACAATGCGGACAAAACCACACACCAGCAATTACAAAGCCAAATGAACAGTACCGACGCCCTGAACATATGTATCGACACAGCAAACAAGCACAGCACGCTTTGCCACACACACTGATGCAGCATGCAACACAGCAACCCCCAGAAGTATTGTAACTTGGCTTTCAAGGGAGGCGGACAGCCTTTGGGGGTCAGGAGTGCCACAGTTCGTTGCCCAACCCAATAGCAGCACACTTGAACACTTCTTTATTGTTGCTACATTGTTGTTTTCAGACCAACTGTTGAAAGGCAGACTGGCATGCCTAACATCCAAGCCCAATTGCAAATGAAACTGGACTAAGTGTGCACATTTTTGGCAAAAGTACATTGTTCTCTTGCAGTAATGTTGAAAACAGTTCCAATATGTTCTGCTTTCTGCAGCCATTTTCCACCTTCACCATTTGCCCATTCCACAACGCTTCAAAATGGTGTGAGGGCATGCCAGTATGTGTGGCTCCTGTCAGTGCAATGTGCTCTCTAGGCGCACGGAACAGACAACAAACATGTTGTCGCGCATTGAGTCACACAATGTGCCCGTCATGTCCCATGTTATGGACCCTTCCAATTGCCGTTTTCACTAAATAACGTTGTCACTAATTTGTATATTGCTGGCACTGCACAATTTGTCCTGCCCACTGTCCAACAGTAGAAAGCAATGCACTGTTGTTTTCAAGCCCCAATCTTCTCATTGGGTGAAACAGGTGGCAATTGAGTCTTATTCTGTGGGAATTATTAGTGCATTAATCATCAGTCGCATTCACCCACAGATACACAGCACGAGTGAAATTCCGGGACAACAAAGAGGCATGGATGCCCCTTGTGGTCTTCAACGTGTGTGGGCAATAGTTTATCAGCTTCCCACAAGCCAATGATACAGGAAGTTCAGCCATGCATCGTGGGAACAATCCTATAAATCAACACCTGAAAACTGCCACAGCACAAGATTCCTGTGAACAGGCTACATCGACACTGCACCACGCATAGCAACAATCAGTCCACATTACAAGGTCACAAGTGCAGCCGATGGGAGGAAAACACCGATTTGGGAGGCAGACTGTTAAATCACCTTCCATGAGAGTAGTTGGTGTACTTGGTTCCTGGGGGCCTGTGACACAAGACAGGCTATGGCTTGAGACTGACAGCACCAGGGCACAGACATAAACACACAGCACAGTCAACAACATCCCATACATTGGTACAACTGCACCCCTGCCACAGAATTACAGCCACCCTGCTACCAGCCTGTTACTCACACAGCTTGCACCAGAGGGGCTGCGACTTGCACACTGTCCATGCTTCACTCCTCCACAAAGCTATGCACAAATTCAGGTTTTCACACACATTCCCAAGTTGCTGTCCTCATAGCAAGTTCCGCCCATTTCTGCTTCCACCCATTTCTGCTGTTAACCCCGCCATCGCATCTGCTTGCACTTAGGCCTCCGCAAGGTCTGCTGGCGGGAGGCAGCCATGAGTTACTGAGCTTCGATTCACAAGTCTTGCCACACGTCCATGCGTTGTTCCATTATCTCCCAATTCTTATGATATCAGTAGCTTCCTCATATTGAAAAACATCGCACAAGTAAAGTGATACTTCAGGTACAGCAAAACTGCACTTTCTTAACATCTTCATCCTGATCAAAATACGACAGCACAGGGGATTGAAATACAAAAAAACATCATTCTTGGCATTGCATTGACCATCGGCTGCTCCAGTTGGGCGCAGGCATTCCTACCCCTGTGTGTCTTTGTTTTCACCACACACGCAGCAGTCAGTGCAGTACCTGATGTACTCCTGAGGTGGATACTTCTGGGAGTTCACGTGCAGCTTATTGTAACTGTCAGAACGTGCACAGCCTCCTTGTCAGGATCTCATTCCGGCATAGTCTCCTTGTCAGAATCTCATTCTGGCACAACATGCCTTGTGCTTTCTGGCACATGCAAAGACAATGGTGTTTCCCTGGTGTGCTCATCTCAACCCACTCGCACAAATCCAGTGGTGTGCAGCCCAGCTGCGACTTTGCAGATAGATGGCCAAACCACTGGATGGACTAATGCACTACCAATGCACACACATGCTGCATGCCCCAAACCACCAGATGGACTGTTGTACTGGCAATGCACACTCACGCTGCGTGGCCCAGGTCGATGCCACTGACATCCGCCAGCCGAATTGCATAGAGGAGGATCTAAAAGCAGCACAAGAGCATCATCAGAACCAAGCCGACTGCCCAGAAGAATACTTGGTTGCATCACAGGGAGGCCCAGAACACACAGCATGAACCCCAAACATGCCGCCTCCAGGGCTTTTCCAGCCAGAGCCACCCCACCCATTGCCCTGCAATGGGACAGCGCAACAGCGCACCCAAAGAACCGCTTACGTCAGCCAACTCTTCCGACACGCGGTTCTTGTCCTCTGGCGTGAAACCTGCAAGCAGCCACAAGCCGCGTCAGGGCCCGCTCTGCCGTCGGGCACCAGCAGGGGCTCCCGCACGAGCCAAGCGCGCCTCCATGGCGCGCGCCGCACCCACCTGGCAGGCCCTTTCCCACCTCGCCCCTCCACTGGAAGATCTCCGCCAGCTGCCCGACGTCTCGCATCTGCGCACGGCGAGAGGCGCGTCAGGCCACGGGCCCCAGCGAGGGGGACGATACGACACGGGCGGCGACCCATCG
>CAJHUC010002445.1:0-32734 GCA_905146915.1 Ostreobium quekettii | reverse complement strand
GGCTATGACAATCCGAATGCCCGCGGCTTGGCAGTGGCCATTGAAAGGGCGCAGCAGCCTTATTTGAGGCAGCCTGGTACACCCCTCGTGGAGGGATTACCAGCAGTGACACGATTTGATCACCGTGTCCAATCAGCGCTGAAAGAGGCCAGGGCGTGCTTAGAGAAAGCACGAGATAGGCAGTCAAAGCATGCTGACCGCCATCGAAGAGAGGTGTCGCTTAGTAAAGGAGATGACGTCCTCCTTTCGACACAGCATATTACTCTCAAACACCCTGGAACTCGAAAACTATTACCGAGGTGGATTGGGCCCTTCACCATCCTCGACCGGATAGGTTCTATCGCATATCGACTAGAACTCCCGGAAAGCATGCATAGGATACATCCAGTATATCATGTATCGAAGATTAAGCCTTATAAGGCAAGTGGCAGAGTACAGCCACCCCCAGTACCTATCGAGATCGAAGGTGAACTGGAGTACGAAGTTGAACGTATCCTTGATAAAAGGATTAAAAAGCGTGGGAGACGCAAAAACTATGTTGAGTACCTTGTCAAATGGCTGGGATATGGACATGAGCATAACAGCTGGGAATCAGCAAAGTCAGTTGCAAATGCAAAGGAATTGGTTCAAGCATTTGAAAATGGCAGAACACCTGTGATGCGAATGCAAACTGCATGAAGTACGGGATGTACATACTGAAACATGCTCATGTGTGCTTATGCTTTTGACAGGTTCTCTTGCGCTGGGCCCAGAAAAACACTGGGTATACTGCCCCCCGTGCAAGGTCGCAGCTTGGACACATGAACGCCATGTCCGTTGCGATCCTCAACGGGGAGAGGTTGGAGACCGCCGACCCCTACGTGCCATTTCCCCGTGCGCCTGAGCGTGCACGCGGACGTGGGCGACGGCGGGGTGCCGCACCGGGCCGATCTGTACCGGCGTGGGCTGCTGGTGGTACTCGGCATCGTGGTCGCCGATGAAAGGCCGGGAGGTCAAACATTTGCAGCCACTTGGCTGAGGAAGAGTTTTAATGAGGGTTGTGAAGGCCGGGACGGTCATGTAAAACAACCACTCTTTCTCTTCATCCAAAACTGTTTTGTGTGTTGTGTTTTGTTAACTGGGCATGTGGCAAATCGCACAACCAGTTCCACCAACATACATACAATGTTTCTGCTCCCGTATTCACTTATACTGGGACGAGGACGCCCCTCTCCCTGAGGGGGACGAATGTTACGCGCACCAGCCTGATGTGGGAGATGTCCTACTAATGGCCCTTGGTGTGGGGGACGCCCTGCCCAAGGCACGTACTATTCCTCACCCAATGTAACCTTTATCCATATTAGGATATGGGAGTAGGAGGGGTGGTCCCGCCTAGGTGCCCTGTAAGGACCTAGGTGCCCGGCGAGGCGGGTCCGCGGCTCAAAGAGGGCAGGAACCCCACACCCACATCCTATTCGTAACATGAAGTATGGCCATTGGAAATCACGTCTCAGCTGTGTTGGAAATAGAAAGTGCGTCCCTCACCATTTGCGGAGATGCTACGATTTCACAAAAGCGAAAAATTTCGGTGACCAACTGCAAGACGTTTTTTGAACTTGCCGAAAACTCAAGATTGTGTCAAGGGGAAGCCGCGGTGTCTGTGGTGCCCCTGGGTGGCGTTGTAAGCACAGAGCTGCGGGAGGATTCTATCAAGCCCACTTACAAGACACATCTGGCTATCTCGCATTATCCCCGACAAGCTGCCGCTTTGGCTACATACCAAAACAAGTGGCTTGCGAACGCTACTATATATTGGAGTGTCTGGTGTACTCGTTCCTTCTCCAAGAGTCCAAAGTACAGTGGAATTGCAAGTTCACAAGTTTTCTTTTCTTCGAGTGTGTATGGTGGGATCCCCCAAATTACATGCATGAACGTATGTTTGACATAGCCATGACAAGAAATTTGGCAGTGCCCCGAAACTGCGGCGAAGTGCGCCGCACATCTGGACAAGGACGCATAATAGCTGCAAGATTTAAGCGCAAATATTTCGTGAAAATATGCTACTACAGTGCCTTGTGTCCAAAGTTATCGGGATTTTCGCTGATTCTTACTGAATTCCAGGCACGAAACCCTATTATAAAGGGCCTATTTCGACGGTGACAACTTTGGATGCACAATTGAAGACCTTGAAAGCCATTGTGTTTGGAACACTATCTTAATGAATGGCTGGCTGGCAAATACCTCATTTCTGCACCTTCCGAAGCAGCACCAATAGGCATCGAGCAGCTATTGTGCCAGTTCTCAGTACAGATGTGTTTGGCGATTCTTGTTGACTCCTAAGCAGAGGAATGACCGCTGCCTCCTTATTTCCCCAGGATCTTGCAGCATGCAGAGGCCTCCATGATGGCCATTCGTTGAGCCCCCGCCGGCCACCCTAACCACCCACCTTCCCACCCACATCCTTCCCTCGATGGACCCGATCGAGCTTACAATTTCGATTCGCAGATAAGCATATCTTTAATCGCCGATCCCGGCTGTAGCTTGGAGTGCAATTACCGCATAACCCGCTTTCCTCTCTTGGCGTGTTCATAGGGAAAGGCTTAGCCACAATGTTACACCATAGTTTCCAATATTCGTCACGGGCTTCGAAGTAGTACTGGCCAATCTTGGTAACTAGGACGCGGAGTGCTAGCGTCAGGAGGTGAAAATGCATTTCAACGTGCTGTTTCCTTACGTTGAAGTTCCCAACTATGGAAGGGTTTCAATGGCCTTGGAGAAGATCATAATTGTTGAGAAGCATTCGCCCAGGCTATGAGTGAGCACGCTGCGCCGTGTATGATTCATCACTCTCCAGTTGAGAAGCCCAGTCTTGGCAACTCGCCTGGCCAAAGTTAATATTTACGACTTGCACATCTTCCCCTTCAGAAGTGCATTTCGGGCGCGGTGGCAGAGACGCTTGAGAGGATCCATGTTACGCGCACCAGCCTGATGTGGGAGACGTCCTACTAATGGCCCTTGGTGTGGGGGACGCCCTGCCCAAGGCATGTACTATTCCTCACCCAATGTAACCTTTATCCATATTAGGATATGGGAGTAGGAGGGGTGGTCCCGCCTAGGTGCCCTGTAAGGACCTAGGTGCCCGGCGAGGCGGGTCCGCGGCTCAAAGAGGGCAGGAACCCCACACCCACATCCTATTCGTATCATTTGGTTTCGGAGCCGCCTGAGGGTGGCGGCCACGCTTCCACCTGGGAGCGCGCGAGAGCACAAGACGCCGGAGCCCTTCCCCGGCCTCCTCCATGGAGGCTGAGGAATCGGAGGGACAAGCCCGGGATGGGCAGGAGATCGATACAGCCCGGGATGGGCAAGGGTCTGGACAAGCCCGGGATGGGCAAGGAGGTGACAAAGTCCGGGAGGACACGGCTGGACCCTCTACAGCCACTCCGCCACCTGCAGAGGAAGATGAACCGATGGGGGAAGTGAGTGCCCCACCGGCGGCGGAGAAGAAACAAGAGCAAGAACAGGGGACCATGGCGGCGCTGCTGCAGACCCCTGGTATCATGGAGCTCTTGGAACAAGTGGCGGATGCCGCTGCCAAGAAGGCGAGAGCGAAGCGGGAGGAAGAGACCGCCGAGAGGATCGCCTCGCTGGAGATCGCCGTCAACAAGGCCAAGAAAGAAGCTCGAGAGAAAGAGCTGGCTATGAAGAAGGCGAAGCAGCAGAGCCGCGAGGCACAAGAAGCCAAAACCTCCGCCGAAGACCAGGTCAAGGCGTTGAGTGACCGACTCCTGAAGCAAAAGCAGCGGGCCCAGGAGGCAGAAGAGAGAAGCGCCCAACAGGTGGTGCCAGCTGTGAGGGCCCCCAGTCCGTCGGAGCTGCCCATGCCAACCATTCCGGAGGAAGACTGGAAGGTTGCTGGCAAGCAGCGCCCCAAGCGGAAGAGTCCATCGCCAGGTGAGCGGCCGATGGAAAGTGAGAAATCTCCATATCAAGGCCGGGAGGCCAAAGCCTTAGGGCGAGCTGAGAGAATGCAAGGCCGGAAGGTCAAGATCCCGGAGCTACGGCTCAAATCCCAGGTGCATGTGAGAACACCTAGTGGATCGGACGGGACGGGAGATGAGTCGCTCACAGAAAGCACTCAAGCAGTATGCGGAAAAAGTCCGCCAAGGCCGGGAGGCCATAACTGGAGCCCTCGGAGGCCTGCGTTACCAGAGTGGGGGCCTGGTGAAAGCTCAAGGGTGCTGGAGTTCGTTCCAGACACTCGAGATCCATATAGCCGGCAACCACCGTGCCGTGCAATGTGGACAAAGTTCCACAGTGATCTCGCCGATGAGCTTGACGAGGGATGGCGGATGGCCGCCGACCAGTTTGGGGAAAGGTTAACCACCGCCAGACTGGTTAGAATACAAAGGTGGTATGGTCCTGGAATGGCAGATCAAATTGCCAAAGAGGACCCAAATTGGCCAGAAAAGATGGCCTTGGCGCTCAGGCATATCCCGGAACCATGGGACTTGAGCGAGGGGAGTCCAGAGAGACCAGACCCTAATGATCCCCACGAGCGGTGGGAGGAGATCTCGGAATTGTCGTTCTCATCATGTGCTTCTCCTTTGCCGGGTGATATGTCAACCCGTGTACAAGTGCATAGAATGGAGAAGGAGAGACGACGGATTCGTAACCGAGATCGTTTTGCTCGTGCCAAGAAACTGGATGAGCAAAAGGCCAGAAAGGCCAAACAGCGGAGAGAGTTGAAAGCGCTGCGACGTGAGCGGGATCGTCAATTGAATCCTGAAAAGTATGAGCATAAGCGAGCTCACAAACGCCAGTGCAAGGCTGAGATCAAGCGGTTTTTCTCCGCAGGAGGCAGCCAAAAGGCGCAGCACCTAGAGGTTAAGCCGCCGGCCGATGAGCTGGACCCGGCCGAGCAGGCCAAGGCCTTCGCCCGCATTGCCATGAAGGAGGGGACCTCCAAACGCTGGGCAGATCAACAGGACAGTAGCGGCAGTGACAGTGGTGTAAACCACCCTGCCCGCTTTGTCCCTACCCAACCGGAACCGGCATCGCCATCGGTTGTGGTAACCAGCGGTCCTAAGGTGCAAAGGATGCCGGAGAGGGAGACCCCGCCTAGAGAAGCAAAGGTGAAAGAACAGCCCGATAAGGCAAAAGACCCGCCTGCAGAGGCGAGAGTACAGCCTAGAAAGGCAAAGGAGGAATCCAAAGGCCCGCAAAGGCCAGTTTCAGGTAATCATCCTGTTGAACTGTCTTTGCTGCGACCTGTTGTGAAGAATACACAGATGCGTAACCATGCAAAAGTTGGTGATTCTGCTGATAACGATGAGATTGTGTATCTCGGTTCAGCAGGTGAACCTGCCAGTCCAATTCCCCGGGAAAGACGGGAGACCTATGAGATCCTGCAGAGACAGGAAGCTGCTTTGCAGAAAGCGAAAGCGGATGCAGAAAAAGCTGCACAGCTGCGCTCCATCATGGGAGATGAGGATTATGCAGCATTTCTGCAGCTTCAAGAAGCAAAGCAGATTTCTCATGGACGGCAGGAAATTGCCTACAAACCGGCGAAACCGGGGCCTGGATACCAGGAACGCCGCGCCCAGCAAATGGCGGCTGATCAAAGTGGACGTGCCAAGGTGCCGCACGAGGCTGCAAAGCCCACCCCAGTGATGCGTGTCCCTGTCATACAGGACACGAGGGGCTTTTGGGATACGCTGGGCGCCTTTCATGACCCTCATGGAGGGGTATACTTTAAGGGGTATTATCATCCCCGTGGAGGCCATGCCCCGTACAGGGCCCAAGTCCCAAGGGACGCCCTCCAACGTATACCCGGGAAGCTGCATGGCCTCTTTGATGTGCAGCAGACGGCACTGGGGATATATGTGCCAGAGGGTCAAGAAGCAGCCATGGAATGGCAGGCCATCCAGAGAACTGACCGAAAAGTCCCTGAAGAGGGACCAGTGCAAATGCCCCTGGGACCATCGATGCAGGCAGGTCCCTCCACACCGGCTCGTCCAGTGGCTCAGCCAGAAATGGCACCAAGACAGCCGGTGCGGCCTTATACAATGGGGCAGGCTGGACAGCGGACATCACAGCCTCCTGTGCAAACGACGCAGCAAAAGATTCAAAGGCTACAGGAGATGTCTCCATTTGCGCCGGAGTCAGCTGTGTATCCGCCAGTTCGGTATTATCAGCCAGGGATGGCGACACAGCCCGGGAGGGCATACCAACCCGGAAGGGTACCGCAGGCGGAGATCGCCCCAAGACAAGAGGAATACTCAACACCCGCTTACAGTGGATCATCCCATCCATCCGGATCGGGAGGTTACGAGAGGGTGTACGAGTACCCGCCCAGTCATTTCCAGACCCAGGAACCTCCACATGAGGAAATTCTGTTTGGGCTGGAGGTTGATCAGGCTGTTGAGCCACATCGGGCGGAAATGGGGCCTCCACCGCCTCCGGAGGGGTACAATCCCCAAGGGCCGGGTTATACCGGTCAAGCCTATTTGGCAGCGGCGCAGGAGATTCCATATGCGCCAGTTTATTACGAACCCGGAAGGGAAGCTCAGGTGAGCATGAACATGCCTAAGATGAACAGTCAGGGCATGAAACCCCCAAAATGGAATGAAGATAAACAGGCCTTAACCAAGTGGTTACAAGAAATCATCATGTATTTCAAAACCACTATGGCACCCCGGACACAATGGGGGTGGATAGCACTGAATACTCTTGAAGAGTCAGTGAAACACGGCCTACTAGCCCAGTTGGGACACATATGGGGAATAACAATTGATGCAGAAGTGCTCTCACAGCCAGACTTTCAACTGTCATGGGAACAGTTTAAGTATGGCATGGAGACACTTTATGATCATAAATGTTCCGACTTCGAAATTCGGTCGGAAATAGCAGCCTTTACAAAGGCAGGGACCTCGGGTCCCGATACAATCAAATACATGCAGCTCTTGGAACAAATGTTTCTCAAGTGTGAGAACGAACTTGATGATTTTTCCAAGTTGCATGCATTGTATACTGGACTCCGTCCAGATATTAAGAGGAAATGCCTCTTAAATAAAGATGATGAGCAATGGACCACTTATGCCAGCCTGAGGGCGCATTTATATAAAGTGGGACCAACATATGACCAAGAATACAAGGCATATGGCTCTCGTCGAAATGAAAGCCGGGATGGCAAACCGCACACGAGTAATCGTCTTGCTCCTAACAGAGTTATTCAAAAATACCACGCATTGAAAGTGGATCGTCGTGGCAAACCAGTTTTGAATAACAGACCGAGAGGTCAAGGAGGGACGACTTACAAAAGTTCTCGTGTTGCTATGAAAATGCAATCGCAGGCTTCGCATGGGGAGCGGAACTACGAGCCGCTGGCCGACATCCGCGACCCCATGGAAGAAAAGATGGTCACCAACAGTGCGCAATTACGCGACACAACGTTGGAAGTCCTGAAGCGGGCTGGACGCTGTTATAAGTGCTTCAAGCCCTACTCAGCTGACCATCCTCGAGAATGCGAAGGGCGTGGAGTACTCCCGCAGATGCCGGTGAGTCCCGCTCGCAAACGCGTGTCAGCGTTACATGCTTCCACCAAACTGTGTTTGGCAATGCGAAAGCATAATATCACCAGTGTGAAACTGCGAACTGCACCGATGGATGTGCGCATGAATGCAGCACCGGTGATTCCTGTTCCGAAAGTGCGAGCTGCACAAGTTGCTGTGAATCGTGTGATGAAATTGTCTCACACACCGGCGCAGCCGGACAGGACCAAAAAGGGTCCTCGCAGGGACCTCGATCGTTCTGATCGCATGTTGCATCCTACGCATTTTCAGCACATTCAATCACTGACTGCATATCGTTTCACACTCGATGCATGTGCCAACCCCAATGGGGATAATGCACTTTGCGAACGATATTGCTCACGAGCCGACAGTTTCCTACGGAAACCACTCGCTCATGAGTTTGCGTGGATTAATCCACCTTTCCAAAATGCAGCGGCATTTTTGGATCATTACTTTGCTGAAAGAGCAAAAGCTCCTACACAAGTAGGCGCATGTATATTACTGCCTGCATGGCGAACGTTTATGGACGATCCCCGGTTGCGCACCTTGCGCATTCTGGTACATTACCCAAAGGGTACCCGGTTGTTTACACAACCGCAGAATGATCGTCCTGGTCGCAAGGAAATGCCTGGCATTCCTTGGCCTGTGAACGTATATTACCAACCTTTTGTGGGTTCAGCGGAACACCGCATCAGAGGGGTCTCACAAGACCAGCCTCGTTTGACGTTTACCGGCCAGGTCGGGCACCAGCCCGCCTCCATTCTCTTTGATACCGGGGCGACTGGCACCGCGTACATCAACCCGACCTGTTGTCGTCGGTTAGGCTTAACGCCCCGTTCGCCACATGCACTGTCTAATCGACAGCTTCGTCGCATTAATCGCCTTCGCCGTCTGGCACGTGCGACGCGACGTATTGTGGATCCCACGGAGTTCTCCACCCCTCCACGTGTGGATGATCCCCACATGGAAAGTGAAGTGCTTTTAGCAAATGGGACATCCCTCCCATCTTTGGGGGTTGTCGATGTCCCCTTGACCATTCAAGGCTATAAGGACACAGTCCGTTGCCTGGTCATTGACCTTTCTGACGACTATGACATTATCCTCGGCGACAATTGGCTCTATGAGCATGCCGGTGTCATTGATTATCGTCGTGGTCAAATCCGTGTCGTGTCTCGTGGACGTGAGATTACTCTTCGTAGTACTCCCCGTTCCACTGTTTCTCCTTCCTTACCGGCCCGCCGGTTGGGTCATTTGTGTTCGCTGGTTTTTGCTCGTCGAGCCTACCAGCGTGGTTCTCCATTGCGCTTGGTTTTGGTTCGCCGGGTCGGCGACCTCCCTGAGGGGGACGCACCAGGCCCTTTGGCCACATCAGGTCGGGAGACCACAACTTATGCTGTTCCACCAGCACAGATCACAGCCCCCTTGGAGGAGTATAAAGATCTGTTCCCTGATGAACTCCCTGAGGGATTACCTCCAGACAGAGGAGCGTCATTAACTATCCCATTGGAGGAAGGGACCAAACCGGTTAAGCGACCAGCTTTCCGGTATAGCCCGAAGGAAATGGAGGAGATCCGATCACAGGTGGATTACCTGTTGAGGAAAGGTCTGATTACGGAAAGCAGTAGTCCCTTTGGGGCCCCTGTACTTTTCGTTCCTAAGCCGGATGGCAGCCTCCGAATGTGTATTGATTACCGGGCATTGAACAAAGCCACTATCAAGAATAAGTGGCCGATCCCGAGAATAGATACCCTATTGGATCAACTGCAAGGAGCCAAGGTGTTCTCGGCTATTGACTTGTAGCAAGGGTACTACCAACTACGGATCGATAAGGCAGACTGTGCCAAAACGGCGTTTGTTACGCCATTGGGCTTGTACGAGTTCAAAGTACTTCCCTTTGGACTTGCGAATGCCCCTGCGATATTCCAGCAGACGATGCACCATATATTTGGTGATCAACTTGGCAAACACATCCTAGTTTACCTGGACGATATTTTGGTGTTTAGCCGAACTGCTGAGGAACACATACAACACCTTCGGCAGGTGTTAGAAGTGTTACGACAGCAAAAGTTATACTGTCGAATGCACAAGTGTCAGTTCAATAAGGAGGAGATCTCCTACCTGGGACACATCGTGTCTCAAAAAGGAATTCGCCCAGATCCCGAAGGGATTGAAAAGGTGAAGAACTGGCCTGTACCTCAGTGCGTGAAGCACGTACAGCAGTTCCTCGGACTGGCAAATTACTTTCGAAATTTCATTCAGGGCTATTTGAAAATGGCGACTCCATTGACAGACTTGACCAAACAGAATGGCAAGTGGGAGTGGACGTCGAAATGTCAGTCAACATTTGAGCACATCAAGGAGTGTTTGACCACGGCTCCTTTGCTCAAAATGCCAGATCCTGAGAGAAACAGCCTTTCGTGCAAAATGTCGGTAAGGCCCGAAAGGCTGCACTTGTGTGCAATATCGCGATTATGTGGTTTTTTGGGCTAAACGGTTGTGCTCAAGATTCGCCGTCAGAAAACAAGGAAATTTATGCCCAACATTGCCATTTCTGAGTGCACAAAAAGAGAAGAGGATGCATGTTCTGTTGTTTTCCGTGACCCCCTTACCGACATTTTGCACGAAAGTTAGTTGAGACCATTTGAGGTCATCGCCGATGCCTCACAAACTGCTGTGGGGGCGGTCCTGATGCAGGACAATCACCCTATTTGTTATGCAAGTCGAAAGTTCCTCCCAGCGGAGTTGAACTACATCGTGACAGACCAGGAAGCTTTAGCTTCGGTCCATGCTGTCCAGTTGTGGAGATGTTACCTTGAAGGAACATGCTTCAAACTGGTAACGGACCACTGTCCGTTGACCTACCTTAAGTCACAACCACAACTGAGCCGCAGACAGGCCAGGTGGTCAGAAATCTTACAACAGTTTGACTTTGACTGGGAATACCGCCCAGGGCGAAAGAATGTGGCTGATCCACTCTCTCGCATTCCTCCATCGCCCGATGAGCAGGAGGCTAAGAGGAAAAGTCAACTAGTTGTATGTGGCTTAAGAGTAAAACATAAGCGGGGCAGCCAAAAAGAGGCAACTGAAACGGTAGAGGCTAAAGATCTAGCCTCCAGGATCCGTCAGGCCTATGGCAAGGATCCCCAGCTTGCGTCTGTTAGACAGCAGCAAGACATGCGCTGTACAGACGGGTTGTGGCTGCGAGGCACTCAGGTGTATATCCCTGAGTCTCCCAGTCTGCGGACTGAGATCTGCCAGTTGGCTCATGACCATCCAAGTGCGGGGCACTTTGGTCAAGCCAAGACCCTGGACTTGGTCCAGCGGCATTATTGGTGGCCAGGAATGCGACGAGAAGTACACCAGTACGTCGATACTTGCCTGGTTTGTCAACAGGCTAAGTACCCTCGTCATAAGACCCCAGGCTTATTACAGCCACTGGGCATTCCTGAGGAGCCATGGACAGAGTTGTCCATGGACTTCATTACACAACTGCCAAAAACTAAGGGAGGTCATGATGCTATCGTCGTGTTCGTCAATAGACTGACCAAAATGGTCCGCTTCGCAGCCACGACCACTGAGCTCTCCGCAGAAGGAGCAGCTGACCTGTTGGTGCAAAATGTGATAAGGCACCACGGTCTCCCCTCTCAAATAGTGTCCGACAGAGACGTTCGGTTCACTTCCAGGTTTTACCGGTACCTGGCCGAGAGGTGGAAGATTCAGCTCAACATGAGCATTGCGTACCATCCACAGACGGATGGCCAGACCGAAGTCATGAATCGGATTCTGGAGGATTACTTACGCAGCTATACGCATTCTGACCATGACGCGTGGGATGAACTGTTAGCCATGGCCGAGTTTGCAATGAACAACTCGAAAAACAGTTCCACCCAAGAGACCCCGTTCTATCTGAACTACGGGAGGCACCCAAAGAGTCCCTTAGCTCTTGGTGTGCAAATTCGGAAGCCTTTAAAAGGCTATGACAATCCAAATGCCCGCGGCTTAGCAATAGCCATTGAAAGGGCACAGCAGCCTTATTTGAGGCAGTCCGGTATACCCCTCGTGGAGGGATTACCAGCAGTGACACGATTTGATCACCGTGTCCAATCAGCGCTGAAAGAGGCCAGGGCGTGCTTAGAGAAAGCACGAGATAGGCAGTCAAAGCATGCTGACCGCCATCGAAGAGAGGTGTCGTTTAGTAAAGGAGATGACGTCCTCCTTTCGACACAGCATATTACTCTCAAACACCCTGGAACTCGAAAACTATTACCGAGGTGGATTGGGCCCTTCACCATCCTCGACCGGATAGGTTCTGTCGCATATCGACTAGAACTCCCGGAAAGCATGCATAGGATACATCCAGTATTTCATGTATCGAAGATTAAGCCTTATAAGGCAAGTGGCAGAGTACAGCCACCCCCAGTACCTATCGAGATCGAAGGTGAACTGGAGTACGAAGTTGAATGTATCCTTGATAAAAGGATTAAAAAGCATGGGAGACGCAAAAACTATGTTGAGTACCTTGTCAAATGGCTGGGATATGGACATGAGCATAACAGCTGGGAATCAGCAAAGTCAGTTGCAAATGCACAGGAATTGGTTCAAGCATTTGAAAATGGCAGAACACCTGTGATGCGAATGCAAACTGCATGAAGTACGGGATGTACATACTGAAACATGCTCATGTGTGCTTATGCTTTTGACAGGTTCTCTTGCGCTGGGCCCAGAAAAACACTGGGTATACTGCCCCCCGTGCAAGGACACAGTTCGCCCACATGAACGCCATGTCAGTGAACATCCTCAACGGGGAGAGGTTGGACACCGCCGACCCCTACGTGCCATTTCCCCGTGCGCCTAAGCGTGCACGCGGACGTGGGCGACGGCGGGGTGCCGCACCGGGCCGATCTGTACCGGCGTGGGCTTTTGGTGGTACTCGGCATCGTGGTCGCCGATGAAAGGCCGGGAGGTCAAACATTTCCAGCCACTTGGCTGAGGAAGAGTTTTAATGAGGGTTGTAAAGGCCGGGACGGTCATGTAAAACAACCACTCTTTCTCTTCATCCAAAATTGTTTAGTGTGTTGTGTTTTGTTAACTGGGCATGTGGCAAATCGCACAGCCAGTTCCACCAACATACATACAATGTTTCTGCTCCCGTATTCACTTATACTGGGACGAGGACGCCCCTCTCCCTGAGGGGGACGAATGTTACGCGCACCAGCCTGATGTGGGAGACGTCCTACTAATGGCCCTTGGTGTGGGGGACGCCCTGCCCAAGGCACGTACTATTCCTCACCCAATGTAACCTTTATCCATATTAGGATATGGGAGTAGGAGGGGTGGTCCCGCCTAGGTGCCCTGTAAGGACCTAGGTGCCCGGCGAGGCGGGTCCGCGGCTCAAAGAGGGCAGGAACCCCACACCCACATCCTATTCGTATCAATCCATTAGGGAACTACCATCATCATTCGCATGAAGCGACTTGCATGATCATCCCAGTGGAAGGCACGGAGGCAGCTGTCACACTGCCTCTTGTGGGAGGCGTTCACGGTGGCGGTCAAACGATTTGCGGTGTCCAGCTTTTGGCTCAGGAAAGGGATGCGGAGGGTTGCACGGCTGACGGTGGCTCTGCGAGAATTTGGTTTGAGCTGATTAGGTAAAACCACGTAACATGCATCGTGCCAAACTTAACATGAGCAGTTTGAGCCGCAGAGGCTGGCATGTTTGGAACAAAAATGTCGCAGTCACGAATAAAGATATAAAGTTTACCTACCAGATTTTTGCATATTCTACAAGTTCTAGCAAGAGCTGATCTTCCCCTCCCATATGTTTGTTTGTCTGGTGGCGAGTCTCGAGTTTGCCGTCAAGACAATACCATCTCTGTTGGTGCTATGACTGTTACATATGCCGATTATCCCCAGGGTGAAATCCCAAGCCCGCGTGAGGGGCGGCTAGAAATGGCCACGGATGAAGGGCAGCTGCCCATTGTGGCCTGGGAAAAAGAATTCGATGGGGAAGGAGATTATTAGAGAACGTTTCTCATGAAGCATTCATCAGTGGAAAGGTGCGAGTATCCAGGTGCATGGTGCGCAACACAGGTTGCGGGCAAACATGGGCTTGTTGGCTTAGTGGCAAAGGTTGGTGCGCCTAAAAGCGCACCAGCAACCTTGTTGATAAAATGTTGTGCACTATGTGTAGTTGGTTGGAGATGAAATGAGACATGTGCCAGTGCCGCATGCAGTACTATTCTCCGCGAGTAAGAGGATCCAGCGGCCAGAGTGCGGCATAAAGCCTCACGCTATATTTCACAGTTAAGATGTCAAACATGCAGAGTAAACGGAAGCCTGCTGGCGAAGAAGATAAAGTGCCAAAGTACTACATGGCACAACCTAAGCGAGGAGCACTGCATGCTTTGCGTGCTTTTCTGCAACCTCATGAGCTGTACATGTACATGAGGAGTACATCAACATGGTCAGTGAAGCGCAATTCGAGGCATTTGTGCACCTGGTGACTGCGCCATCCGATTGGCCCATCAGTGGCCTACAACAATCCGTTGTTGGTCGATCTGAGTTGCATTTCAACGGACACCATGCCCATGTATTTTTAGTTTCGGCAATGGCAAAACAAAACAATGTGTTACAGAATGATCGTGTTGTCACCGGTAGGCGTTCTGTCCCCTCAGTTCCAGTCCTCCATTCAACTCACGATCTAAAATGCACGAGCTCTGTGCTGCTATCCTTCGAGGAGATTCTTGCTGGCATCACCCTGCCATCTCTCAAATCCTGCTGCAGGAGCGTATGCAACTCATTCTATGTAATGATATTTCCGTCATGTATATTCTGGTGAGCAGGTAGATAAATGTCGCTCACCTCCCAACCCCACCGGTGGGGTACCCCACCGCAACAATGATATGCGAGATTAATTTTCACGGTCAAATGTGAGACTCGACAGCTACGCTATGATGTGAAATCGCACTTTCTGGTACGCAATGGATACAACCCTCCAAATCCCATTGAACTCGGTGTCAAAACCCTCAGTGAAAAATTATGGTATTTCAATACCATTAAAGTCATTGAATCAGGAAGCTTTGCATCATGTACAAGCTTTCTCTTGAAGTCTTTTCCGGCTTCAGAGCTCATGCTTGTGATGCCCGTCAACATCAATGTGTTGCTGTATCCATGGGGCAAGGTCCCTCAGATCCAGAAAGATGTCGGGTTTGGCTGAGGTTCCGCACGGTGCACCATCAATGTTGATTCCAACGAGGAAATCAAGCTGCGGGCTGCCACAGTCCACATCGTACCCGGGCATATCAAGCAACATCATGGGTGATCCTGAATCCGCTGCACCAAAAACAGAGCCACATATTTGGTGATTATTCACGTGACATATGCTTCAGTGAGCGTCAAATTGCATATACATAGATGCAGGCGTGTGAAACACGTAGCCACAGACTCCAGCACCTGAAGATAATACATTACTTGCACTGTGAACGTGAATATTGCAACAATTTGATACAAATGTGGTATCCTTGTTTTACGAATAGTGGGGAGAATATCGGATTTCGCTACTTCAATTCAAAGTGCCCATACACTTCCATTTTGGTGAAGGTGCACGGGCTCTGGCTTATCGTGTGTGGACAAATGAAATCCAGGGACTTATCTTTCGTTTTTAGCTTGAAGCAGAACATGAAGTAGATAAAATGAATAGTGCACAATGGGGTTATAATCAAAGCATGCCTGAATGGTTTTATTGTTGCGCAAGCAAATTATGTATGCTGCCGGTTGAATTCTACAGAAGTCATCGCTAACTATGAACACCCTTTTCGCCCTCACCTATGCAGCTCGCCTGCCCCTCCTGTGCGAGGCCGCACACCAAGCCTCCCTGAATTTCCCCTGCCCAGAGCGTGGACCTGTTGCAATGTGTGCCATCTAGAAACTGATGGTGCTCTACCTTCAGGGTGCCGAATATGCTTTGACCTAATTTTGGACCTCCTGGATCGACGCCCCACCCGGCAACGTACAACATCAGTCCGATGCGAAGGCCCACATGATCGGTCAAGATCTGTGGCACATGTCTGTCGGAACTCTGGCTCAGGCGGAGAAGAGCAACATTGAATGGCGATCGCTGGCCAAGTGCAGGCGTCCATCGTTCGTGTATATGGGTGGAACTTACCATGGTCACCTGAAAATGCCACGCACACAAATATTCTCCCTTCATCCTGCTAGTCATAGTCATGCAGGCATTCAAAAACGCGGAACCGCCGACCCAGGTGTGCCCAATGAACCCACTTTGTCAACTGTGGCGGGTATGTAATATCATGCACTAAGTTATGTCAAACTTTCCAGAACAGCAGGAAAGATGTAGCAACATTTAATATCACAATGCCACGTAACTGCAGCACCTATGGGGTGATGTGGTGTACACATGGGTCATACTGAAGCGATATTGATTGTCGCATTGACCGTTCGCGCTCGGCCCACACTCGGTCGCTCCCAGGCATGGGAAGGGAGGCTGTAAGCAGATGCATTACAAGAAAAGCACATTAACCCAAATAGTATTCGCTGGAAATGTCCCCAGTAAGTGATCACCGTTCCCATGCTCACCATGTTTTTTTCACAGTGTTCATTGTGTCTAGTCACACCATACTTAACACCATTCCCCTTATAATTACTTGCCGCAATTTCCTCGCCCTCGCAGTGATACTATGGATACACACCATAAAGTTTACTCTACGTACGGGAAATTGACTCTCACAGCAATGTATACTGAGTGCTCTGAGAAACATGCAATTTGTTTTGCTAGTTGTTGCACATGTTTCTGTATGACAAACTTTGGGCTCGTGTCCCAGAGATGTGGCAATCCTCACACACTATATTACCTGCAATCATTACTACTTCATATTAAAATATTGTATGCATTTATTTTCCATTGATATAATCCGAAATTTCTTGTGCTTCAACGAAATCCAGCGCAAGGTTAACATACTACAATTGCTTTGGGATGGCGGTCTTATTGCTGGCAAAATGACCACGAAACCTGAGTTTTTGCAGCAAGAAATGGTTACCATGTGGCGCAGATTGTTTGATCACAATGTTCTCAACACATTGGACCAAGGGCCAGCGCGAGTCAAATTGGTTTATTCAGAGATCTCTGGACCGTGTACCTGGACCTCATCGTCTCGACCATCTACACTAGTGGCGCCTATGTGCACCACAGGCCGCGGTCCCGCCGAGTATGGAGACTGTGGGTAGACGCAGTGAGCAGCTGTTAGCACTACCCACTTATCCACCAGAATCCCTGTGCACACGTGCTCGCGTGTGCCATGCCTGCGAATCGAAGCCAAGTAGGGCAGACGTCCCTTTTGTGGCTGCATCACTCTCTGCACCAAAAGACTTAGAAATAAACACGCTGTTTGCAAAACCGTTAAAAGTCGCCAAAATCGCCAAAAATCTGACTTCGGGTGTATCAGCACATGTGAGAGCTTGCTGAATATCGTCCCAAACATGAACATAATTTTCATGACCACAGTATTGAAAATGCGCACTGCTTGAAGAAACATCGCACTCTCAAGGTGACCTACCTATTCCACCTGTGATTTGGAAAGCCTCAACAACGCCAACGTACACAGTAGCAAAGTTTCAAAGTTACTTCCGAGTTTACAGTCCTCAAGTCCCAAAACGACTACGAACTCTGACACTCATGGCGTGGATCCCGAGTATCCATGCCTGGCTATCCTTTGAAGATCATGCCTACCTCGTCTCTTGAACCACCCCGGTGGCGAAGGGGGTTTAGTTCGGCCAGCATTGTGACGCGCACTGCTATTCAGTGAACAGGATCGCCGTTGTTCTGGTGAAGTCAAATTGGGACCCAAAAAATATCCACACTAATAAAAAGGGCTGAATAACACTTTTGTGAACACACATAAAACACATTTCATCAAAGTTCTGCACGCTAAGAACCTAAAAGTAGCCCAAACCCGTAAACTTTGTACACGTTTGAACACGCATTATTTGGACCTAATTTCCTAATGCCACCAGGACTGATTCTCGCTGTCGCAGTTGTTGCATTCCTGGTGAGCGCTCACCGCGCGCTAGCGCGTGTTATCTACATATCCCCATTTGCAAGAATAACAACGCGTTGAAATGGCCGTCGCTAACTCAACCCACAATTGCATGAACTGTCTATGAGACTGCTTTGACCCCTTTCCGACAAAGCTTTAGGACAGCATGAAAGTACAAACCGAATGCAAGGATTTGTTGTGAAACCCATACTGCTCATAAAGTTCCATAACGAAGTTTAGCCCTGCACAAACCAAAGTGGGTTTCGGAGGATGGCTTCGCAGAGGAGGCGCATTGTGCATTGGGCGGCCAATGCTATTGCGCTTGTTCGCTTGTGCAGGATGTCTGCGTGTGGTGACCAGAGATTTCTGAGGATAGAGATAGCCAGGAATCGCCATTGGCTGTTGCCAAATCGCATCGAATAATCCACCAGGCCTTGGCAGGGCGTTCCCTTGCGTAAGCTCTTCCAGTGGATGTCCAGCTTCTGTGCCAGATATTCATGTCTAATCGGCTGGCATGCATGCCTGCATCGCCCCATCGTCGGCAAATTACAAACGCTCTTACGTTGAACCGCCTGCGCATTGCCTCTTGAGCGAAACCAGTCACGTGGTCCGTGACACAATCGCGGTCATTTGCCTCCACGTGGACTGGTCAGCAAACAATACTGGCAGCGATATCAGCGACTGATTGAAAGATATGCTGCCATGGCGTAATGTTTGCTTGCAGTGAAATGGTCAAACCAATTATGCCAGGTATGGAAACATGCTGGCTGGCGTCACATCAGCTTGCAATGTATGGGCACTGAGATAGTGCAGCTTGGAGAAGATTCACTGCTGCTGATCCGCTGCAGTAAATCTTCTCCAAAATGCGCCATCTCGGTGTCCGGAGATGCACTTGATGTACTTGATGCACTAGATGTACTACGATGTACTCATGAGTACAAGCGCATTGACTTTGGCCAGTGCTGTTTTGGCATTCCTGAAGACCTGATCGAGCCCCGCTGGTGCTCGTCCCAAGACTGGCGAGTAACAAGAGCCAACCGATATTTCGGTCTGCACGTGGCACATTGAGCCCAGTCTGCAGCTGATCAGGTCCCACAACCATTGCACATTCGTTCTCAGTGAAAACTGTCAAAGCCTCTTTAGGCTTCCTTTCATGGCACAATCGTACATATTGGGCCACGTGCTGTCAATTACCAAAAAATTGGCATGCATTTTCACCATGATAGAATGCGCCTATTAGGAGTAGAGAGGATGCTGTCCATCACTAACAAAGTCGTGCAACTTATTCACAATCATTGTCGAAGCCCCAATGTGGGAGGGAGCTCCCAAATGGGACAATGTTGATGCTTTGTCCCGAAATGATGGTCCAAGCAACTCCATTTCCATGGGCAAGTGGGCGCATTGATTCGTCCTGGCCGAGTTCTCAACTCACCATGCAAAGGGGTGCCGAATTAACACGGTCAAAAGCAATCCACACCTCTCGTACGTGGCTCACCGGAACGTGATGGGCTGTACGGTCCGATGGCAGGCAGTCACCAGGGCTGACTGACGTCATCTCACTCCAGCAGTGCGATGAGCATGATGCGAAGATGCAGCAGTGGGAATGCTGCAACCTTGGTGCTGATGCCAGCCTCTACATCCTGAGTGCCAAGGACGACGTGTTCTGGCAACCTTCTAAAGAATCCTCAAGCAGCCCCATCCGCATCCTTACCACCTGAATGGCGGGCATGTCCGGCTGGCCCGCCTCAGGCAATGCGCTTGCATGCTGCCAATGATGGCAGATGCCAATTCGTTACTTTCAAGACTCGCGGTAGACGATAAGTGGCCTGCCTGCTTTTGGAGTGGTTGAAAGCGTGCAGCCACCGAACGGGGTGATGAGGAAAAGCTCTGCGGCCTGGGTGTTGGGTGAATGAGCGGGGCAGGGGAGGAACTGCAGTTTGGTGATTCCAGTGGATCGATGCGCAGCCCACACGGCATGGAAGTATTTCTCACTATCGCTATCCAGGGAGAGGGCTTGAAGCTATTCGCTGAGTGCGATTTCTCATAACGGTTGTGCTGGAATATTGTAAAGTTGCGCGCACTGGATATGAGAGGTCCCAAATTCCTTAATCATGGCTGTGTAACAGCGTACGGCTGCAGGAGCTGATCGCCCCGTCAAGACGGCCAGGTGCACGACAATAAGACGCGAAATCGTTCCCCAACGGAGATACAGAACCCATTCGCCGCCACCCTTACAGACCTTTGCTGCGGCGCCACACGCTGGATAAAAAAACGGCAAAAGAAGAGCGAATATCAAGCCGCCCCACAGGGGGTTTGCGTCTCAGGAGGCTGCGCAAAGAGTCCGTGGACGACCATCGGAAGCCGCCTCGAACAAACCAAAATCCCTCCCACTCTCGCCGCCGATTTCGTTCCTCGAGGTTAAGTGTGCTGCTAGCGTACTGCCGACTATGCTGCGTTCTGCGCTGCGAGCGAGTCAACCTGCTGATACTCTTGGAATTCTGCCGTGTCCAATGCGCAAAATTCAAGGTTGCCGCACATTAACAAGCATCGAGCACGGCCGAGCCAGCTACTGTAGGTTTGGAAGCCGACGCAGTTCACGTAGTTTTGCACAGTGAAACAGGTGGTTACTAACCCACCAACGAACAATGTCTCATACGGGCACGAAGCGGATCGGCGATGGCAACGACATCTAATCATCATTGTCTGTCGACGCGGCCGACCTCCCGCCTACCTGATGTCCTGAAGACGCACCGACGCCGCATGCTCGAGCAACGCCGGAATCATGGCTGCTGGCGCCCCCTAAAAGGCCAACTGAAGGAGGTCAGCTGAGCAGCCCACCCGCCCGCGCGACCCCGTAAACTATAACTGGGCGGCCAAGCCGCGACCAACTGTGAAGACCACCTTGGCGATTTTCCCTGCCCCAGCGCACACACGTTCAGGTGCACTGATCCAGACTTCAGTAGCGCTTGCATGGTGGACAGATGCCTGTGATGCAATTTCCAACGAAAGCCAAAGCGGCGCCCTTGCACATTCAGGCGATGACAGGGACATACGCATCCGAACACGCTTCCGGGGCCGCCGCAACCCACCTGCTTTGGGGACAGAATCTTGTCCCAGAAACATGACCACAACGGTGAGAACGACCCTCAGCTTGGCCACACTGGGAAGCGTCCATCTGCAGCAGGGGCCCATCTCGGTCTTGGCCAAGGCACCCTGGGTACGCACCACTAAGACCTCATCAGCTGGAGCGTCCTTCGGGTCTGGGGAGAGGCCGCAAGTTTCTGAAGCGAGCGCAATAAATGGAGCCACAACTGGAGATCTCGCTGTCGCAATGTGTGGCCTGCGTGACCCTCTGGCTGAGATCGCCACCAGTTTCCAACTTCCAGCTGGGTCCGGTATACTTTCACAGCACAGACGCCTCAAATATTAGAAGCGACTGTGGTTTCCGCTGATACATGAATGAAACATCAAATTGCATATTCTCACGCTGATTCGAGAACTTCTCACTGGGGCGACTTTCTTTTATTGTACCTGCCAACAATCCTCATTGCTAAGGACCAAGCGCGACATGGTAACCATGACGTGTCAGATATTGCCCCCCCTCTTAACGCAGGGTGAAGACGGCTGGTGCAGCACGAACTCGGGCAGGGACACAGCGCCACGGTCAGGCGAGGGCGACCGACGATCACCACCTCGAGCAAGTTACGCGTCGCCGCCACAGCACCAAGGTAGCGGATTCAAACCTCCCTTGGAAGCTTCGCCATAATTCTTTGCAAAGCGCATTCCTCACTGGGCGGGAGGACCCATGATCGCCATCAGCGCGCCTGCCGCGCACGCCGCGCTCCCCGGGTCATCTTCAGAGGGAAAGCAAAGTTGCTGGCCACGGCCGTGGCTGAACGGCTACCCCGGATCTCAGGCTTGGTGGGTGCGCACCGGTAGGCGCGATCGTCTGCGCAGAAAGTCGAAGGTTCCTTGGCCGCTCCGGCGCGAGGTGCGAGGGATACGGGCGCTGCCAAATCTGCGCCACAGCTGCAGCTCTCTGGCATCTGCAACGGGGGATTGATGCCCGGACAAGTCGTAGCTCGACCCAGCAACACAGGCGCAGAGTGGCGTCTTTCGCAGAACTTGAGACGCAGCAGCTACTTATAAGTATCCATATGGGGGTGCTCCTGTGCTCACAAACCGGCTACGCGATACTCGCGTGACGGAGGCCTTTCCCGATATATGTTACGTCAGATAGGGCGCCAATTATCAAAAACAAACAGTCACGTTGTTCAAGCCTGCCGTGTTCGCTTACGCAAAGCGTATTCACGAAATCGACGCTTCTAGAAGTGGATTAAGTCCCAACCACACAAAGATGAAGCGCTGGGTTGCGTTGGCAGAATCCACGCTGGTTCAAACTTGGCAGTGCAGTGCAGTGGAGGCAGTGCAGTGCAGCCTGAATTGGAGAACGGGAAACTTGCAGTTATCGATAAAGCACGAGCCAGACATTCGCTCCGTGTTACAGGCATTCCTGAAACTTTCCGTTGCAAAATTTGCTGAAAGCACTCAGGGAAAGCCTCCGACGGAAAGCTAGCACAACACCGCAGTGACTTGGCGTTGTGTCGGGCATCCACGCTCGCTGTTGCCTCAGACCACTGATAAAATTGCACCAGCGGCCTTTTCGTGGCAAGCTCCCAGAACTCAGTGGCCACTGTCAAGTACGGTATTGTGCAACAGGCAGGCCTCCATGGACCGCGAGCCAGTAAACGTGGATTCCTCTGACAGGCCATGGCCATGGCCACCGTCTGTGTGCCAGGAGCAACTGAAGCGAGCTTCACGACCGGCCTATATCGACGCCGCCTTGCCCTATGGCTTTTCAGCGTTCCAGCATGCCCGAACTGAAGCACGGTGCACCATTGGGCGGCGTCGTTTTCGAATACAACGGACAGCACAAAGGGGCGGCACTCGTCTCGATCGCTCCATAAAGCCCCAGTACCGCCCTGGTTCAGACACAGCAACAGGCTGCGTCGAAGGCACTACTGCCGACCATAGGCGGCTGCACACTTGTCGGCCAGCACATCGGCCAGCTACTTGCATGGGCTCGCAGTTCCCACAGCACGAGAAAATGCACCACGGAAAATGGACAATGCACGAAACTAGAAGCAAGGCCACTCCTCGGGCGCGCCATTCTGTTCAACGGCCTCCAACAATGACCCGGAGTGAGGTTGGGGCGAGATCAGTCGGTGGCGCCACTGATCGGCCATAACAACTCGGCAGGAGCAGCTGCATTTTGGCTGCCAATGAGCCGTCGTCAGACCACTCAACGTACCTTTTCGGGTGGCGCCCTATGCAGCTCTGAGTGCAGGGGTCTGCTGTGCGCGCCAGCGACACCACTGTCGACAGTGGCAAAGGAAGTGGGGATAATCTGCCACACAAGGGCACAGCAGGGTCACGGCCGCGTTCGCTAAGGTTTGGGTAAACCTGCTTGACGCGCCCGTAGCACAACCCCCCGCAGCAATCGCGAACAACTGCTTACGCCACCATCCAAAGCCCTTCCGGGGCGCAGCAGGAGGCAGCATCATGATGACACGTGCGGAGTGTCACGTCCGTCTGTTTGCATGCGCTCATTCGCCCCCAAACGAACGCTCCATTGGTTGGGCTGTGAGCACGGCTTTGAGATCGAATTTCTCTATGACGCTCTAGTCCATTATCGAATGTATTTCTCAATTGCCGTGAGCACCGTTTGTGATGAAACCCCAAGGATGTGGGGCGCCACAAACAACTTGAAAGGAATCGCAGCAAGTACTCTTCCACAATACATAGTCGGCAACCAAGGCAGTCAGGAGTTGGTTCAAGCACTATACACAAAATACAGACAGAACAACAAATTGAAGTACAACATAGACAACACTGTATATTATGAACAACCCTTTGATCTGTCACGTGCAAATATCTTTGGTGCCAGTTTTCTTTGGAACTCCGAATTCCAAACGCATCAGCAGTGGCACATGTGCGCATCCAATCTGTTGGTTCAACAGGGCATGGAGCGCATTGACTTGGTCGCGGCGACATATTGCATTTGGGCCTGCTGGACTTCCAATTGGTCCCTTGAGCGCAAGTTTACTGCGCATTCACCAACGCCTCCATTCAGCCGAGGGCCACCTCGAGGGCACTAGCGACAGGGATGCGACATAACCATTATCCTGTGGTTACTCATTTGAGCCAAAGACTGAACATATTAGCAAATTCGCACATCCCAACCCACAGTCGTGCACGTGCGCAGTACGGGGCGCTCGAGGAGGCACAAACACGTTATGAATAATGCATAATGCCGGCCAACATCTGCCTGACTCATCCGCATTCGTGGTGCACAGCCCCGTCCAGCGTGAAGGCGAAGGCCACCAGGGAGCCGGTTGGACGCCGGCCGTGAGAGCCACAGCCCAGGCACGGAGCGCGCGAGCCATTTCAGTCCCTGCCACCCGAGGGATGCCTCGCCGTGCGCATGGGCAAGGGTTCGCCAATCGACGTCCGCCAGTTGCTTCAGCGGTCACACTGCGCAATGTTGATCCCGCAGCCGCCGTGGCCGGGCGGCGCCGCAAGGGGGGTGCCCGTGCAGTGGCCAGACTGCCGGCTGTCCGAGTCGGTGTCCGAACCGGCATTGCCACTGACCCCCAAGTGCCATTGGGTACTACTGGGGTACTGTGGGTATTGTACTGTGGGCTGGGACCCACAGGGTCCAAACAGGCGAGGGCAGGCAGGCATCCCGTCCACCACCACCGCCGCCACGGCTGGCGCCACCAGGAGGCATCCACACACGATGTGGATGCCACCACTGGAAGGGAATCTGCCACTGGGGGAACAGCACGCCAGCTACAGGGCACCTGGACGTGGGTGTCCACTCATCGTCCGAGGCATACACGGGTATGCAACAAACGTGTCGGGACAGCGCTAGGACCTCACCTGGCGGAGTGACGACGCGTCCCCCGGGCCGACTTCGAGCCCGCCGAGTCCGAATACTCCGATTGGCGTCGTTGGGGCTTCAGGCAAAGCTCCCTCAGCCTCCAACACTGCCCATTGGCGCCCACAGTGTTAGTAAGTGCCCTGGGCTCAGTAACCATGTCCGCCCCTCAGGCACATAGCGGTACAGGGAGCTGAAGGTTATGTACCACGCGGCACCAAAGTCTATGTGCCCTACCGCCCACATAGGACTTCGGTGGGACAGGCTAGGAACTCCCACATCATGCTCTGGTACTGCCGCCAGTCAGAAGCTTGCTGCAAGCAACTGGCCCCCAAGGCACGACGGACGCACCAAAGAGTAGGGTTGCGATGAGGTTGATTGTAGGCTCTGTCGCGGCGACATCAATGAGATCGACAGGAGACGTGATGGGGTTGGAGCTGGGGTGGTGGCTGTGGGGCATTGTCAAGCGTGGCGACGGGCTTTTGGGAGGAATGTTAGTTGCGAGAGGCAACCCGCTGGGCTGATTTGACCATAACCAGATGCGTTACATGATGAATGTACCAGTTAAGTATCCACTCCCCCTTCCCGTTTCACCATGTACATGTCACCATAACACTGTCGCCATGTTCACCATACCATGTTTCACCATAAATTTCCATATGTCACACAATCACTTGCAAATTCTTTTTTCACCCTCACAGCCAGCAAACGAATATAGTCTTAGGGACCCGATTTGTAGCAGTGGTAGAAATATCTCTACCGCCACGAATTAGTTCTTTCCAAAGTATGAATTTCGGTAGCTGGAGCTGGTGTTGGGTGGCTTGCGAATTTTTACTGGATGGTAAAAATTTCACAGATGAAAACAAATGGGACTTTTGCTGCTTCCAAACGGCTAGTAGTTTGCATGGAAGCTTGTTATTCTTTCACTGCTGTGCCTCATTCAAAATCTCCACTGAATGAAAGGACCATCCTATGTAGGTTTCCTTTGTCTGCGCAACCGGGATACCGTGACACATACACTAGAAAAAACAGGACAGATGACACAGTCCTGACAGAGTCTGCTCAACATCCAACCATGTACTTTTGGCAAATGTGGCTCCAAAAGTACACAGTTAGTACACACATTGACACAGTTTTAACCGTGCATCCTAGGAAACCGTGTAGTCTACACAGTTGTTTGAGGGTACACGATTGAAACTGTGTCAATGTGTGTATTGGCTGTGTACTTTGGGACCACATTTGCCGAAGTACACAGTTGGTTTTTGAGCAGACCGTGTCAGGACTCTGTCATCTGACCTGCTTTTTCCTAATGATACCGGAAGATGGCGAGCAACAATGGCAAGAAACAGCAGGGCACGATCGCCACCCAAAAAGGTGGGATGCAGCTGGGAGGACGTTATGTTGTAGCTGGAAGAATTGCTCTGGGTATGGCGGCATGTTATTGAGCCGTCCCTTCAGGTACCCAACCACATGCTCGACATTCCATCACAATGCGGCGCTCCACTGTCTACAGCTGCCCCTGCTCATTTTGACGAATTTGGACCAGCGTTGAGCTGATACACAGGTCTTGGCCTTGAGCAGCAGCAATCCCTGCGAAAGGCACCACAGTATGTTATCGCAACAGTTGGGCCCAAATAATTCACAGTCGCCAACCGGACATGTTCTTTGCTGCCTTTGAGCCGTGGCGCACCCAGCACAGGAAGTAAAACGCGTCAATCGCTAAGGCGGGATCGTCATGAGCGTGTGTGGAGGATTGACTTGAGGGCGTCGATTCCCGCTGGGCGGTCGTTGTGAGCTACATACCTGAACATCGATGCGACGTAGTGATTATCATAGCTAGGTTTGTTATTAAATTTTACGTTTACAGCCCATTTTCCCGTTTAGGGTTTTACTCGCAAAAACACATACAAACACATACAAATACAGAAACTAAAAGTATGGTGGCCATATTTATGCATTTTACTGCTCAGAGTCACCCCCAGGTTACGGTAATATATTCGATCTTCTGCGTAGGACCGTAACGCTTTGCTTTTTCGCAAAGAAAACAATAAAGCACCTGACACTATTTTAACAAAACTCTGGAATAGCAACGCAAAAACATAAGATAACGCTCTGGAAACAAAATGCAGAACAACAAGCGCAACGGCAAAATCTTTGATGCGGAAGAGTTTAATATGACACGGTACATGATGATGTCCCAAACAATGATCAATCCTCCGCCCCACAATCAACCGGAACACAGCGCCCACCTAGCCCTCGGCAATGCCAAAGACAACGAAAACTGGTTTTCTGCCCACTGCAGCGCGTCTCCCTGACACGCCCCAGACACCCTGAGTCTGTGCGGATTTTCTTTGGGTATACAGGACCCACCTTTACGGTTTTTTACTCCCATTTACGCGTAAAAACGTACCTCGAAGCAAAACATAACGCATAAGTACATGCAAAGTGCTCGGCTATTTACGCGGTATGTAACAAGCCTGATTATAGCCCACACGCAGCCGATACACATCATACATAGAGGTTCGTATGCTAGCCTCTGCTGGCTTGCCTGCACTCCGCGGGAGCAATGCGAAGTCAAATCAGGTGTGCCATAGACGAACGGTCTGTAAATGTGCCATGCCAGTGGGGTGCGCAGCTTGTCAGACAACAGCGGTAGATGAAAATATGTGTGCCGTCTTTTCGTGTATCAGTGGTCAGGAAAACCCGATCGGACATGTCCGGTGTACACCTAATTTGCCTTCGGTATTGATACTGCTTGCTTCCAATGGTTTTTGCGTGAGACTCTGAATATCCAAAGTCCCCAAGGGATGGCAAGCGCCGTGCTACGTGGTTGCTGCCGGGCTGAATACACACAAAGAATAAGCCATTCGATTGGAGTGTGGGTGGCATCTCGATTTCAGCAACTGCCACCAGCAGGACCAACACGGGTCACTTGGGAATCTGCACACGGCAAAGTGCAAAAAAAAAGGTGCTTTGAGGGAGTGTCGTCGCTGCGCGGTCTTGCATGGCTGTTGAACAGCGGAGAATATGCCGGTCCTGTCAAACAAGATCTGCTGATTCTGGAGGATCTGTGGATTTCTGATTCTGGACGAGGAGTGGTTGCATGGGCGAAGTGGAGCTGCAGATGCGCACCCACAACAGTGATTCGGCTATGAAAAAGGGTTCCTAAAACTCCACACAAATTCCTTTGAAAACAGTCTTTTCATTTTCCCTTGAGGTTGCTGTACAGTTGCCCTTCGTTGTTGGAATCCTCTTTTGTATTATGGGCTGATGCATCCAAAGGAAATAGGTCTGAAATCCCTGCGAATGGCCTACTCCGGCCAGCCTTGCCACCCAATCCCAACACGAAATCTTGCTGACACGTCTTGGAGGGCTAGTTTGAACTGGCAATAGCAGCCCGGGGCTTCAGCTTTATCGTTTCAGCATGATCGCAAACGCGTTGTAGTAGGTTTCTGGGGCCCATTTCGCATCATACTGGAGTACAACCAGCATGGGTACTTGGAATTCTTGTGCGAAATTTGTTTTCAAAAAGTAAACTTATTGTCCAAAGCGTGGCGAAGCTTTTGGTATGTTTGATTCTACACCACCGCATGGCTCCAATTGAAGGCCCGTGGTGAAGCCAAAGAGGCCTTCCTATTTGCGGCGTAAATGCTTGCGTATTTACTCGTCAAAAATATTTTTTTCGCATTTACGCATAAATAAGCATGCACACGCGTAAATGGGACTTCCGCACACAAGGACAGTATATGCAAAGTCGGGGAGTCCGGGAGTGGCAGCTAGGCGTGCTGTAATGGGAAGAAAACCAACTTCAGTTCGGCGACTTCATCGCCCTTGCCGAAATCTCGGTGGGCGCTGTGCTGCGAGCGCTCGAGTGTGCGGAAGACTGAACATTGTTTAGGACATCATCATGTAACCCTAGGTCTATCGAGGAGCCGTAAAAATGGGTAAATATGGCCGCGAATATGTCCTTATTTACGCGTTTTGCGTATAAAAATGTAAACGTAAAATTGGTGCCGTTAGCGTACATGACAAGTCTGGGGCCAAAGCACGGGTGGGGGTGGGGATGGGAGAATATGGGCCCAGACTGCGGTGCCCGAATCTCAGGCACAAGTACGAGGAATCCGTTATTGTCCCCAATTTGGCCAGCTAATTGCAGCCGTAGCGAGAGGTGAAGTGCCAAAATGAGTTGTGTACAAAAGCCTCACAGCATACTCATTTTCTTATCTTCCAAGCCGCACAATCCACCTTGTTTAGATGTTCATGTATGTCACGTTATTTTATCCAAATCCCTCACATTTGTTCACAGTTGTTCTGCCACCCCGTTTACCCTATATAGTCAGCTAATGTATTCTTTCAATGCGATACCCAAGACTCCCGCAATAGACGGAGATCAGTCGCGCAGCAATTCCGCCAGAACAATGAGACACAATGATTCAGAACCCCCAAACCCTAATTCCCTCTCTATCCCACACCTAAGCCAATGTCCGTTCTCCAGGACAGTTCGTGAGAAAAGCAATAGTGCCCGCTACTGCCCCGGCACCAAGAGTCACCCACCGCCGTTGTGCCTAAGAAGTGGGCCGCCGCTGACCTACTCAAACAGGCCTGCTAATCTCATATGTACCCAATGGTCACCCTCATGACACCATTTAACTAGCTTCATTGACCCAAGCATAGCAAAACAAAGTTTGAAAAGGCGCAGCAAGAAGTTCTCTTGCGATTTGATCGCAGATTCAAGCCATCGGCGCACCCACCCAACGTCCCCTTTGCAGAAAGCCATTAACAAGATAGTTACTCGCATGAATAGGTAGTGGTGTTGCCTTGTATACCCATCTGGACTAGCCTGTCCAGATTGCTGAAATCTTGCAAAACTGGCGTGTCCGGGCACGGCTGTTTTGTAATCAGTTTACCGTCTCACAGATCCTCCCTGTCATGCCCAGCAGCACCAATGTGTTGCTGAATCCATGGCACAAGCTCCCTGAGATCCAGGAACATGTCGGGCCTGGCTTGGGTCCCGCACGGTGCGCCGTCGATATTGATCCCCACCACAAAATCGAGCCGCGGGCTGCCGCAGCCCACATCATATTTGGGCATATCCAACAGCAGGATAGGAGATCCTGAGTCCGCTGTGTCGCACACAAATTTGCATGCTTAGATGAATAATCATGTGTGTGTCAATGCACCTTGGGGCTGCAGACACATGTGTTTGTTGACGTGTACGGCATGGAGCCACTAGATCCCAGATGAAACAATTGCCACGTTCAATCGGAATGTGACATTCAATGTCGCACAAGAAGTTTGTGCGCCAAGCATTGGAGAGGATGAAAGAAAAAAGCGTTGCCCAACCTAGTTGATGATAAACAAAAGGCAGCAGATCGAGTAAGTAAGTGAAGCCCAGAATGTTGTTCACTTTCCTTTTGAGCGCAACAGAACAAAATTATATCAAGTTCCATGCGAGCCAATGCTCTCGCATGCACCACACAAGAAATACGGCAAAAGGGGGTGTATCGCTATGCTCACCTATGCAGCTCGCCCGCCCTTCCTGTGCAAGGCCGCAAATCAGGCCCTCCTGAATACCTCCATCCCAGAGCGTGGATCTGTTGCAGTGGGGCCCATCAAGGAACTGATGCGGCTCCACCTTGAGCGAGGTGAAAATGCTTTGGCCCAAGATTGGACCATCTGGTCCGATACCCCATCCTGCAGCCAACAGCATCAGACCAACGCGGAGAGCGACGTGGTCTGCTAGGATTTGCGGTACTTGCTTGTCTGACCTCTGGCTGAGGCGCAGGAGCGCGACATTGAACTTCGATCGCTGACCCAACGCCGGTGTCCAATATTCGTGGATCCTTGTAGAGCTCACCATGATTACCTGGGGCATCCGGGCGCAAGAACAAGTTTGTTCGTCTTGCCTGCTGTACTATTTGGGTAGTCAGGACTGCTGAGCGGCTAAACTGCCGGGCTGTGAATGGTGCACGATCCCAGTCACATGCGGATGACAAAGATTGACGGGAGAGCGAGAGGGCAGATATTCCACCTAGGATACAACCTAATGACGTGTTTAACCCCTTGGTTTGCATGTTTGACCATTTCGAGTTCCGAGATATTGAATTGTATGCATGTGAAGGCGGTATTTTTTGGTGTTGACGCTGCGCTATAGTTAATGAACTCCTTCCGGAATGTAGCCTTGTGGATGCGCAAGGAAAGCTTTCAGTAAGTAATGATTGTAATGATAGTAAGCAATGTAAGTAATTATTCAAATCAATTTTGAAGTATGTAATTTCGATGAACGTAACTTGCCACAATAATATTGTTTCTGTATGTGGAAATATTCTCAAAGCTCTTCTTGCCGCTCCCAAATATAAAAGAAAAGAAGCTCGTAAAACACAAACATGGGCAAAAGTCCAAAAGCATATGATACAACGTCTTAGAATCAAAAACGAAAGCCCCAGGACGAAGTATGCAGTTTGCCAGGACATTACGTGGCTCATTTATTGAATAATTCAAATTCCTTGCTAAATTCTGCTGTAAATTGTCGGTTTGACATTTCATTTGAGCAATGGATCACCGCCCTCCTGCACATCTTTGCTAGCAACCGTAAGACGAAGATAAGCAGGAAAAAAAGGTTATCTTCAAACAATGGCAACTTCCATACAGAATATATTTGATCGTGCGGTGAATGTGCTCAAACTCTAATCTCACCCATCTATTCGGACCACATCCTTCCACAATACGCGCACCAGCATGCATGCAGCGATATGAATGCGATACGCCCATGGCGATATGAGTATCCTACAATGGCTGTGTCTCATCAAGGTCGCTTCGTGCAACTATTCAAATACTCCGCACCACAGCGTATTTGCATCTTAACTAAACACCCGTAACATATCAATTGTACAGCCTCTTGCCTGCTGCCATAGAAAACATTGACTCAATACTCGCCCAAACCTTCAATCGGTTTCAATTGGATTTGAGCATAGATCTATTAATGGGCATTGTCATTTGCGAGGGAACGCGAACTCACATGCAAAGCGGACAAGCTCTCGATTCATACTCAATTGCGGCCTTGTTATCGAAGACAAGGCAATTTATTTGCCTTGCTTGTACTTTACTACTTTGGCAGAAAGCTGTCACTAAAACTATTTAAATAGAGCCTGTCTCATTCTTTTCCACAGCACAACGAATGTATTGTGTGATACCATAAATTCAATGTAATGCGTTTTAGTCCACTTCACTAAAATGCAGAAGTAACCTGAGTTAATTTTTTTCCAGATCCGCCCCAAAACGCTACAGAACATTTCACCCCCCTTATTCAGGCTTGGTATTCAGGTTTACATTTCTGCGTTTGCATTTTTACGTGCCAAAACGCAAATTTGCGAAAAGACCTACTTTTACGGCTATTTTTATGTTATTGCAGCTCGTTGGGACTCCAATTTTACACGATGAAAGACGCATACAATGATCAGTCTTCCGCCATCTCCAGCACCCGCAACACAATCTCCACCTGGCCTCGGCAAAGGCAACGACGGCATGGAACAAAAGTTCGTTTTCTACCCATTCCAGCGCATCTGACTGCCACTCGCCGGACTCCCCAAGTATGTATATACTGTTCTTAAGTACACGGGACTGTATTTACGATGTGTATACGTTCTATTTACGTATTTTATGGGGAAAAACATAAAACTACTCATATGCATAAAAGCGCACATTGATTTGTGTTCACATCACAAATACCTAGCCTGATCTCATTCATTAATCTATTTACATACCCATTATTTCTCTATTATCCATTTTTTCCTGTTAGTTACTTACATGTTATTATGTTTACTAATCTGTTGGCTTCAACGCAAATCAAAACTTTGAGATCTGTAATTTCCCTGTACAAACGTACTTGGACATCGCCATCTTCGGCATCCACAAAACTGGCACCAATGTACACCACGGGCCGTGGGCCTGCTGAATATGGAGATTGCGGGTCGACACAGTGGGCAGCGGTCAATACAAACCGCTCATGCACCAGAACACCCGTGCACACATGCTCGCGGCTACCATGTCGACGTATGGAAACCACATATGGTAGTCGTCCCTTCTCAACTTGCGTCACCCCCTGCAGCAATACATCACAAGGCAAACAAAGAAACCAAACAAGTAAATAAATAAATAAGCAAACAAATAAACAGATAAACAAATAAATAAAT